>CAIGRO010114287.1:0-33178 GCA_903798355.1 Fraxinus baroniana | reverse complement strand
AAAAAGAAACTAAAATCTTGTTTATTTATACAGGCCTATAAAATATGAATACTACATTTTCCATGTTTGAAAATAAATCCGTTATCAATCTTGACATAGAGAGATACAATTGATTGACTTTTGGTCACAGATCGGTTCAAGATTCGCTACATAACATAAATATGAGTTGATTTCATGGTTGCCAACTTTAAGATTGTTGTCATAAACATACAACAATCTAATTTTCCTCCATCGTTCCGCAGATTGTTGTGTGGGATTCAATCACGTGGGAGAAAAAGAATAACACATTTTTAGAGATTTCCACCGGCTGGTTACCATCAGAACTATCAGAGACTCATGTCCAATTTGACAAGGATGAAGCACACTTTCTTGCTGTACATGAGACTCAACTTGCAATATATGAAACAACAAAACTACAATGTGTTAAGCAGGTATCTCCCTCTCTCAGACACGTTTAAATGAAAAGGGCTTCAATGTTGTCATACGCGTGACTTCACATTTTATATCTGCTATAATTTCAGTGGGTCGTTGGAAACTTCTGTGCACGGATTGCCCATGCTGCATTTTCTTGTGATGCTGAATTGTTATATGCTGTCATGAGGGATGGAATCGTTCTGATACTTGGTGCTTCAGATCTCGTTCCAAGATTTGAGATTGATCCCTCTGCTTACCTTGAATACCTTCCACCGCATATCAGGTACTTGAATGTGTTTGACTCAACCAACAATTTATAAACATAAATGCTGTATCAATGGTTTAGTTGCATAATTCATGGTTTTTAGTCACATCTCTTTCTCCAGCCGATGCGTGCAAAACTGCATGTCCATAGTTCAGTCTTGCTCACAAAAATGTCTCAAGAAAATTAGTTAGTTTTGGCAATTTCAGACAAAAGGACTATCTTGTTCTGTTTGTTTCACAGGAAAACAGAAGTAAAAAGGGGATGGAAAATATGGACAACATCCTTCCATACCAATACTTATTTTCCTGAATTTTGTTTCTTATAAATCTATTTTCGTACAAAACAAATGGAGCTTAACTGCATGTTCACCCAATATTGAGTAACTTGTGACCTGGAGTTGAACACAAGATGAGATTGTATCGATATCCATATCCATATCCACTATAGATTTTCACAAAGTGAGATACAAGCTCCAGTTTTGCTTTCTTGACAAGCAAAAAGTGTAATTTTCTTCCGCAATTTGTCATAAATTTTGGCAGAATTCATATTCTTCAGCATCAGCGATCCAACTTTGTGTGCGTGTGCATTCACTCATGTTAAGGTGCTTAATTTAATGCTTGTTATGGTGGATGCAGAACTCATGTATATCCACTGGTGGTTGCCGCTCATCCACAAAAGGCAAACCAGATTGCCTTAGGGTTATCAGATGGTAGAGTCGTGGTCATTGAACCCATGGAATCTGAAGGTGCATGGACTGTGCCCCTAGAGGTTGAAAATTAAGGGCATGTTTGGTAGGTTGGATTGGACAATATTGGACAGGTTTAGCGAGAGAGAAAAGTACTTGCACCGAACGTGTCCTAAGATATCAGGAAATTGATCGTGCATTCAAGAACTGGTTGTGTAGACACGAACGTTGGAGTTGGAGAGAGTGGTATAAAGAGATTTTGAGTTTGGATTGATTTTGTTGTTTCCAAATTCAACTGTTTTGCTACAATGGAATGCATTTTGAGCTATACTTAAAAATTCAGAGTTAAAATTTTGAGTTAATTTGATCTCTTAGTTAAAAATATTGTTATGGCAAGTTGCCGTAGTCAGGTAGGGAGATATTTGGGTGAATGGATAAGTTCACTTGAAAACATTTCTTAACATGGCAAATCCAACCCAATTTGATAAGACATACTCGTTGACCTTGAAAATATACTAAACAAAGCATCAACCCCACCTGTTAACCGATAAATTCCATATCAATTACACTTGAAAATAAGGACTTGCGCTACTTCTCAGATTGACCATGTCAAATGGAAGCCAAATACCCAATACATCCTAATGGAGTAAGTGTACTAGAAAATCAGAATTCTTGTTCGCAGAAAATAGTCTCTACAAAGCAACTCAACTCTAGTAAGTTGAGGCAATATAGATCGACTGGCCTAGTTGAACCCTCTAGTAAAGTTATGATTAGACAATCAATTCATCACACTCTTCAAAAAGAACCCAAAATTAAATGACAAGTCTTTTTATTTGAACAGCCAAAGAGAACTTGGAGAATTCCATCACCAGCGATAACTTTAATAGGGAACACATAAGGTTTGCTATTTCCAGAGGTAGTAAATAAAGATCAGAAATTACAGCCAGTTAGATTGCACTGAAATGATATCCTTCAGAAAAAGTAAAACATTGTGTTCCCTACACAAATTCAGGCATCAATTTTCGCCGCTGCGGACGCATAACTTACACTGCTGTCTCTTGTGCTTTTGCACTGACTTGACTGTTCGTATCGAAGGAACCGAATTTTTATCTTTGTTGAGCTATTCTTCAACATCTAATCAAATTTGAAAGATGAAACGTGGTTAGAAAATCAAACAAAAATATAATGGCATTTCAGTAGGGAGAAATGAACACAGATAAAGAAAAAGAAGTTGAAGTCTTGTACATATTCTACACATGAAATGCCACTAGAGAAAATGACGTATGATGTAACGCTAGAAACAGACGATGCATGGAACTATACACACATCTATATTTGGTGCGTATGTTTGTGTGTGGGTGCATATGTGTGGAGAGAGAGATTCATTCTCATACACAAACAAGTGTGCATTTATAGAGATATATTTATAATAAATCACAAAATACTACGTTTATGGAGGCAGCCAAACTCTCAAAAGGAACTTATCTGCGAAACCCTCCTCCAAGATTTATAAAAAGAAAGAAAAAGAAGTGATAAAGCATCTCCATAAAGCTAAAAGATTTGAGCTTTAGAATCCTTTTTAAAAAATTTCAGACTTCTATTTAAGCTTTTGAAGCATTTAACAGTACGGGAAGAAGTGGATTGCAAGAGTAAGCAAACTCGTCTCAAATTTCATTAAGTTCTACTTACAGCTAAAATTCAGAAGCAAAGAAGTCTTTTCTACACATGCGCCAGAAAAAAGGGAAGTTTAAGATATTTACATGAAGAAAAACACTAATAGGATGGCGTCCACAGATTGTATTGTCTGTCTTCAATAGATACTGTTTAAATTCATCTGGATCTCCTGTTTCGATTATCTCCATCCCCATTCGATCCAATGCCTCTATGGACTTGTAGATCGCTCCATGTTTTTTGTCATGATGCATGTAGTTGAACCTAGCAAGAGAAAAAGAAGGTGAAAGTATAAATGTTCAATGACATATTTCACAAAGGAATAAATAAAACAAGTCCGCTCACTTAATGAATAAGTGCATAATTGTAGAAAAAGCATCATATGTAAGGATAGTTATGTCACACCTGTAATGTTTTTCTAACATCAATAAGGAAGGATTAAATATGGTCAATCAACTTCCTTTTGTAACGATCTGATGCTATTTGATGGTTGATTACTAAAAAATTATTATATAGTCCTCCACCACTATTTGTTTCTCAGTTTCTCTACACGCTCTTTCTTACATCCTTGTCAACTTCCATGTAAAATTTGGGGCGGGCTATCATAATCCTCACCAAAATCAACTATCCACAAATTAAGATTGACCGGTCGATCAAAATGATTTGTATCAGATTTCATCTCAACACCAGATCCAACTTCAATAGGCTCTGCATCGTTTGAGGAACCCCATCCGTGCAAGTTGCAACCCATAGTAGGCGGCTTCTCCGACGTTGCCTACTCCACCAAAAGATTTGCTTCGCACTACTTTTCCCTTGCCATGCACGTTGCACACTGCCCCAATTAAAATACCCATCAGATCTTTTTGCTAGAACCGCCAATTGAAGGAGGTTGACTTAACTAAAGACCATATCAAAAGGAATTGAGGAACTAAGTGCTACATGGGTGCTCAGAAGAGCCAAGTCCATGATAAATTGTTAACAGGTCCTTTTTCCTAAGGTTGAAATTCGGATTGTTAAATGGCTTCATTTCTTTATTTCATGCCTTGAAAATTCTTGTGATAATTTTCAAAAGGTGCAAAATCAATAAAACTATTGAGAAAAGTTATATCGTCAACCAATAGTTTCTTATAGAAACCACGTAAATAGTTGGAATAGAAGTCTAATTTAATTTATTTTCTATTTACTTTCGTATTATAGTTTAACTAGGAATTATGGTAGCATTTATTGTTTCATTATCCTTTTTCTTCTATAGTTAAGGATACTCTCTTCTATCCTCTCATAGGTTAGGTTGTCCTATTATAAATAGAGTTGATTGTCTATGAATAAAATCATTGAGCCTAAATTTCAAGTTAGTCCCTAAACGTTTTGAAAAATTAAAATCAGTTCCTGAACTTTCAAATGGGCGCAAGTTAATCCCTGAAATTTCTATTTGTGGCAAGTTTTATTGTTGTGATCCTCCAGTTGCCTTCTCAGAGAAGCTTGACCCTTCATCTCAGTCAACCCAGCTATCTGGTATGCCTTAAAAGAGTTTGTGCGACCCTTCTACTCTACATGCAGTTGTCGAAACCCATCCAGCGACCTAACTAGGGTTGGATAAAACTCCCAAATCGAGCGGTTCTTCATAAGTTAAATACCCAAACGGGTATCTGAATTGAGAACCGATGTATTTGGATCGGTTCTCGGTTCTAGACCAAGAACCAAACAACCGAATCCAAATATTTTTTTTTATTTTTCATATTGAATTAATTAAATAATTTTAATTTTTTCTAAACAAATTAGCAAATTAATTAAACAAACTAACCAAATCCAGTAAATTAATCTTTTGTTAGCCCAACATTTGGGCCTTTTCCTTTCCATTCCAATTTCATTTGGTAAGCAACATTACGCACACTCTCGTATAAACTCAATTCTTCATGCAGGCTGCTTGAAGCAAATGAATTATTGATATGGATCACCAATGTTTTAATATTAGTATCTAATTTTTGGTATTTGTACACAGTGAATTAATTGTAATATCCTCCAATCACGAAAGCTTAATAGATTTGATAGGTACTACTCATACCAACAAGGTGCACCTTTTTCGGAAGTCCATCGTTGGAAACTCCACGGTTAAGTGTGCTTGGCTTGGAGCAATTCCATGATGGGTGACCCCCTGGGAGATTTTCTCGGGGAGTGTGCGAGTGAGGACAAATCATACTGAAAAAATTCATGTTGATACAGTGGGGATAGTACGTCGTCGATCTAACGGCCGAGACAGTCCGTTAAGTGGGACCCGGGTCGTTACAAATGGTATCAGAGCCCGTTTGCCAGCCGAAAATTAGGAACTAAGTGTTATGCTACCTCTAGGATCCCACGTCTGGCAACGGATCCTTAGATGGATCAAGCATGACAAGGACGTCACGAGTCTAACGGGGGATGATTGTAATACCCCCAACTATGAAAGCTTAAGAGATTTGATAGGTACTACTCATACCAACAAGGTGCACCTTCTTTTCCGGAAGTCCATCGTTAGAAACTCCACAGTTAAGCGTGCTTGGCTTGGAGCAATTCCATGATAGATGAACCCCATAGGAATATGGGTGACCCCCTGAGAAATTTTCTCGGGGAGCGTGCGAGTGAGAACAAAGTATGCTGAAAAAATTCATGTTGGTACAGTGGGGACAGTACATAGTCGATCTAATGGTCGGGACAGCCCGTTAAGTGGGACTCGGGTCGTTACATTAATTTTATTGGACAGCTTCTTATTTATATATTTTTCTACGTTAATTTGTAAAAGTTATGAATGAACATGTCATTAGTTGTATTTATGTAGTGTTGCTGTAAATGTTAAAAAAATTAATTATGGTACGGAATCAAACCGAATGGAATCAAATTCGAACAGTTTCATAATTATATTTGGACCCGAAAGTTCCATTTATTAAATACCCGAACATTTTGGATCGATTAGGTTCTGAAGAGAACTGAACTGAACCGACCCATGTCCAGACCTAGACCTAACCTTCACGTTGGTCGATCTAGCCATTAGGTATGTGACACAGTGACAGATCATTGGCCTCAGTTGTGTTTTAAGATCTTTCAACCCTCTTGGGCATGCTGTCTCTACATGAGCTTCGATCTTTTGCTGTTGGATCATATTTCTCATGTATCTCAAGTAACTTCTTAATCCTGACCATCTAACCAAGAGAATGATACTTGGAGTAGCAATCAAAATCGAGCAAAGGTTTTCAAGTGGTGGGTCATTCCATACATCACCATCCAAGTTGGGCATGTGTTGATATCGATGCACCAACTTGAGGGGCGAGTTGGAATAGAAACAATTATATATAGAAAATTTATTTTAACTTATTTTCTATTTGCATTTATATTCTAGTTTAACTAGGTATTATGGTAAAGTTATTTTTGGTTTTTTTTTTCCTTCTATATTTAGGAATATTGTTTATTTCATTTCATAGGTCGGATTGTACTATTATAAAATAAATATAGTTGATTGTTTACAAATAAAATCATTTAGCCTAAATTTCTAGTTAAATTAGTTATGAAAAATATTATGCATGCCATGGATTGTATCAAACAATTGAGAAGCTACATTTATAATAAGTGAAACAATGAATACAAAGGATCATTATTTGATGAGTCTGTTAAAGTTAAGAATAAACAATATTTGAATAGAATTTCTAACCATATTTTGTAGCATAGAGTAGTACATACCTAGCGCCCCAATGACAAAAATCTGAGGACACTGAAAAAAAATTACTGGGATCATCCACATATTTCGCTAGCAATCGTCCATACAGGGCTTCATTTTCAGCATTAAGAGCACCAACCAAAATAGGAACAATCTTTATAGGATACCTATATTAATATATGCAGCATATTGGCTTTAGTGAAAGATAAAAAAGAATTAAATTTAGATTCAACAAAACATACCCCTGAAAAATTTTAGCAAGATAAGGCAGGTGCATTTCCATGCTATGTTCAGCTTCATCAACATGAAGATCCATCAATTCAAATTTCCCTGTAGCTTTTAGCTCCTCATTGACTGGCACAAGGCCAAGCGAGGATGAAAAGAATTTTTAGAATCAAATATTGTGAAAACATCACACAAAAAAAAAATAAAATGTTACAGCAATACATGCATGCATGTGGATGCACAGATGCATAAAAATGGCACCGTGAAGGACAACCAGTGATAATTTTTCAGATCAAATATAATATGCAATGCTATAAATAAACATTGTGCAACAGTAATCAGCAAAATGCTGGTATATTGTAACACTCATATGCTAAAAATTTAGGAGATTTATCACTTGTTTGAGCTCTATTTTTTGTGTAGAATGCATTTTGGAATAGTAAATTGATGAAAAATGTATAGTTAAAAAATAAGGAAAAATTTTGGGTTTGCGTGTAATATTATTTTATTGAAGAATGTGTGGTTGAAAAAAAGAGAGAGAAAAATGTATTTTAGAAAAAATGAGGATCGATTAAGGGCTTAATGAAGCAAACTGGAAAGCTCTGACAGTTTTGCAATTTGCAGATTGCATGGAAATAATTTGCATAAAATGATATTTTTTTCTCTACCAAAAAGAACCTTATTATAATCCTCCAATTCCAGCCTCCCATGCCCTCATCCACCCAAAAAAGATCTAGAAAACAACCCATGTGCAACATGTGTTAACTGTCATGATAAGAAAGCAGGTTACGTACGTGCATTCGCATAATATCATAAACGTGATCCATCAACTATAGTTTAGCACTTCATCTTCTACTTCCTTTTATGAGAAACATATTTCATTAAACGACATTTTATTGACAAGGATTTAGTTCTTTGATCCTATAGTGGCAGATAGTCACTCTCTCCCGTCATTAATATTGATTTATCTCACAACAAGAAATACTATTGATGCAATTCCATTGTCACTGTCTTCATCCGTGCAATTAGTGGTATTCGTGCAATTGCTCAATTCATTTAGGTAGTCATTTGAAACCTATATTAAGATTTAACAATTATCATGTTAAATAACAATCTCACGCTAAAAGCTTATCTAGAATCATAATTCAAGTCTTCTATGGTATCTAGTGCAAGTGATGGGATAAAAGGTTTATAATTCAAAGCTAATGAACATAGAAAACCAGTGAAACCTTATCTTTTCTATTCTCACTCTTCTATTGACAAAGTTATCCTGCTATAATCATATTTCCTTTGAACAGGAAGAGCATGTGTTACTTCTAAGTCTTGTAGATCATATATATCAAGAAGACATTAGATGAGTGCTCGTTGCTGTAAAATAGCTTAAGAAATAAAAGAAAATGAATTTTATAATACCTTCAAGATCAATAGATAAGTCACCTATTGGAGTCTTGTAAACCGTGGCTCTTGAAAGCGCACATTTTAGTGTGTAATGGTGATGAGATGGACCAAGAAGAAACACCCTAGAGCTGCAAACAAAGAGTTCCTTACAAATTGGCTGAGCAGTTAAATTTATTCATTCAAGAGTCAACAAGCAAATTAGCGAACCATCACTACTTCATTTTAGATAATAAAATTTTGAATGAAATGTGAGCTTCAAGTTTACTGAGAAAAAACCCACATGTTTGCAGGATCTATGTTTCCAAATGCATAGGCTGCTGCACGACCAGAATATGAATAACCTGCATGACTAGTGGGATAAACACCACCAGATATACTAGTGTCAGAATTGTTACATTTGTAGCAAAGTAACCACAGGGATTTTTGGTGACTTACGGCGCAATTACCCCTCTTACATCGGAAGACTTAGCCAACCCAGCTTCACTCAGCCACCCATCTAGCTCTTCAGATAATTTCTTAGCTGATGAATAAACATAAGGCAACATTAACCTTTCTTCTAAATTGAGTTTACATCATACAGTACATAAGCAGTGTTAAATTGCTTGTACATGAATCCACACTATCTATAAACTACTTCTTACACTCCTCAAAACACACTCATGCATTCCATTGCAAATGCTAGCCAGATCATTATTTCCTTGAAAAATGATCACTGGTAGACACCAGGCATAATTTTGCAATCCTACCAAAAGTAATTAAGAGAATAAAATTTAATTATATAACACCCAAATTAAAAGTCCTAATAAACTTACAGTAACAATCTCCCGAATAAAAAATCTAAATTTTTCCTGAAAAAATATCCAAACTATAAACTTAAGTAAATTATAATTACAGTCAAAACTTCTCAACAGATAAAATCAAAAAGGAAAATTCACAGAGTATGATGAACAACGAGTAATTTTGAAGTTTAAAGATCAAAGCAGAATATAATGCGGTGAAATTTCCTGAAACTAAATTTTTGGGACTTACGATTGTCGGTGTACCAAGAACCGGCGTGAGATGCTCTTCTGATTTTATCCATTTTTCCAATAGCTCGAATAATTATCGTTCTTTCTCAATAATGTAGAAAATGGTGCGATTAGTCTGCTTTGTGTATATGGATTAAATTCTGACTAAGACAAAAGTGGGCAAGAAAAGCATCTTTCTTTTTCGGTTTTTGTTTCTTTTCGTAACTGGGCAAGCTATTATATGCTACACTGCGGTGCATCTTTATCGGATGGAGTCGATGTGACGGTGCACTAACATGTATTCTTTACTTTTCTTTAATTCTTTTCGATACAGTCCTCAGGTCTTATTAAAATCATAATACCCCTCCAAATTATAAATCAAGACAACAAAATTTGAACACAAAAAGTTACTCCCAACCCCTTATATATTGAAATTCTCACGATAAAGTCATGTTATTTTGATCTTCAAAGGGGGTCATTTTTCTTTTCACGATCAACATTTGAATTTTGGTCGACCCTGATTGGACATATAGAGGGTTTTTGACATCCATCTTTTTGGATAATAGAATTTTTAGAATAGTGATTAATAGGAGGATGTGTGGTGAAAAAGTTATGAAAAGTTTTTTATTTGTGTGTAATATTATTTTATTAGGAGAATGTGTGATCGAAATGATGAAAAAAAAAATGAGAATGAGTGCCAAACAGGAGCATAGTGACTTAATACTCAATTTGAATTGTCGGTCACGTCTCAAACTGGTTGAATTCAAGTTAATTATGAGAAGTGAAAAGCTCAAACAGAATATAACACAAATTTATAGAATCACATAAGATAATTATGTAACAAAATTTGATAGTTATCGTGTCCAGCAGAACAAATATTGACGAAACGGGTGCAATTTTTGGGTGGTGAATATATCATCTAATAGAAGATCTAAGAGAAAAGATAAACCTTTAATCATCATAATAAAATGGACAACTAATTCACCAAATGCGACAAAGGCCAAAAAAAAAATAAAAAAATCAGACTTTTCCCACTATAAAAAAACAGGCGGGCAAACAAATATGCCAATAGCCCTCACAAAACCTTTACAAAATCAACTGTAATACCAATTTCATTTTGTAATACTGAGACTTTCTCAGCCTTTTGAGAAAATCATCGACTGGAGAAAAATAATGATATAAAAAGCTTTGCAACTAAATCACGAGCAATACGACCCGAAATGCAACACTCGGATGATGAAATCGTTGTTTGCTTCCATAAGCAAGCAACCAAAACAAAGACAAATACCTATGAAGAAACCTGCAAGAACACGAGAACGGTGATTTAGTAGATGAAACAGGTATGCGATGGAGAAATGTTTTCTAACAAATTACATCAGTATAACAAATTGTTCCTTGGTTTCTCTAATAAATGCACTCGACACTATCAAAGAGAAAAAAAAGAGTGCACATGAAGAACGAAAATCAGATGTATAAACTTGTACACATGGCAAGCATGAAAATACCATTGCAAGTCTGACATAAATTTGGGGTCATCTGCTTCAGCATTTATTCGATACCTAAACTCTCTTAGAGAACTGACGATTAATTCAACAATGAGAATCTGGAAAATAATAGCCAAAAACAGTCTGAACTATTACAATCAAGAACATGCTTTGGGAGACTGAACAGAAATCTTGAGCTGGAATGTTTTGACATCAATGAGGGGGTGTTGTCTCAGTGTTTTGGTGAAAATTCCAGTCAAGACTTTCCAATAACCATGGGAAGTAAAATGTCTCGGGTTTCTTAGGCAAATCTACCTTTCCCTTGTTTGACCCAAAAGGTACTATCAGAGCAAGAAGCTTCTTTGCAGAAATCCAAACTCATTCTGCTTACAACACTTGCACTTAGAGATCATAAGCCCAAGTTCCTGAGAAGCAATCTCTCCCCCTCTAATACCATGGTTTTTCTAAGAAATCAATTATAGAAGTCACCCCAACAGAATCAGAAGTTGCTCAACAAAATAGTTTACCATAAGAATGGAGATAGAGAGAAAAACTAGAAATAAGTGCAAAAATATACCGATACTATAAATCTACATACAGGACTATGCAATTGAATATTTCTATTAACAAGAAGATGAATGGATACATTTATCATTACATTGCATAGTAGATATTCAATATCTTCGTTCTTTATGTAGTAACATGAGTATATAGGCTATCATGATTCATATTTATAAAATTCATATAATCGCACTTCATGCTTATCACGTTACCCATTCCTCCACACAGAAAGATTTGAACAGAGAACCAAAAGAATGAGAATTCATTTGATTAATTATTTCTATCCTTAAGAAATTCAATATTTTTGTTGCCTAACTAGTTTGAAAGATACATGATTTTCCTTTTGTTCATGGAAAAGCGATGTTATTTCAGTCACATGGTTTTTTTTCCAAGAATACTTAAGAAAGATCAATCAAGTTCCAGATCAATTTGATAAAGAAAAATGCAGTGATAAATTACCTAGCGTAATAAAGAATTTTATAATAGTTGAACAGTGAAGTAATACCAATATTTTTCCCTATTGAATTGCCAATCTTTAGCAAGATAACTTAAAGATGCTCCAAGACAGAGTGAAGTTTGGGAGTACGCCGTCTGATCAATGGTTCTAGGCGAAAAGATGCAGCACGAGTTCGCCACCTATCTGCATCATACATGTCATTCCATGCCTGTACTATCTCATCAACTTTGAAACCTAATGTTGCAGCAGTTAAAAAATGGTGATAAATTTTAGATCCCAATATATTCCTAGAACAAAAATAAAAGTATATACAGTAAAATAAAAAGGAAAAAAAAATTAAATTGTTAATAACTACCTTCTAAAGCAGTTGCATTCGAACAATGATTCTTGACCATAACGGCAATATCTGTAGCTGATGCTCCAGCAAGTCCAAATTTTTCAACTGCAACCTCCAGGCATTCTTCCCAGGTTGGTAAACCTAATTTAAATTCCACAACAGAACGCTCATACAGCAAAGTACCCCATAGGAGGTATAACTGAGACCTCATACTGGCAGCCTGTTCAGCAGCTTCATCAGGCGATATGTCTTTAAAAAGCCCATCCAACCCTAATTTACGCAATTCAGCTCTCTGTTTTTCTGAATTGGACAGTCCATTAAGACGCTGTTCCTCTATCTCTTCCCAAATCTGCATGCCTCTCTCCATGCTATCCTCGGCCCTATTGAATAGCTCTAAGACCTGCGAAGATTGCCCCATCTCTAAATCATCCTTGCTTCCAATTATATAATACCAAGAGAGCTTTGCTTGTTCAAATTGCTGCAGCCCAAGTGCAAGAAGACCTTCATAGAAGTCTGGTTTTATTTTTAGAGCTTCTTCATACCTCATTCCGGCTTTCACATATTCCTTTTGTGCCCAATCGTATGCCGTTTTGACTTGAGCTAAGATTGACTCCCTAGAACTGTCTTCTGTAAAAGACACCCTTTTCCCCGCCCTAGACATGTGAACATTTCCCCAATTAAACAATGCTAAAGCGGCCATCTCTTGGAACTTCGTTGCAGCAATTTCAAAGAGTTTTTGTGCATCGTCACTTGTAACAGTGTCTTCCATTGCTTCTGAGTATAACTTCATCCCTATTTCATGAAGATCTAAGTATGAATCACAATCAAACCCAACATGATTCTTGAAAAGCCTCGCAAACTGGAAAATCCAGTCCTCAACACAGGTCAGCCCTTTCTCCATATTATTGTTTTCTGTAAAAGTAGTTGGTTTCCCATTGGTTTGTTGCATTTTCTCTTCACTGCTCATTCCCTCATAAAGTGGTTCTTTATTGGGACTAACTTCCGCAATGTGCAGTCTCAGAAAACCAGTAGGATCAGCTGATGCTTCCGCCAATTTCATCTCATCATTTGTTGTGATTGTAACTAAATCACCTTCTTGATCCTTGTACTTGATAAGTACACCCTCCAAAGTTGGAAATCGGTCCAAAACTACATCCCTCACAAGTTTAACGTTACAACTAACAGGTAGCTGAGCCCATCTTATATCCTCTCCATGAATCAATTTCACGGTCTTCATGACAACTTTCTCTTCCTTAACACTTCTCTTCTCTTCTACAACCACCTTATCCTCAGCCTTCTTTTCCTCGACTTGATCGACTTCCTTTTCCTCGACTTGATCGACTTTCTTTTCCTCAGGTTCTTCCTCGACACTTCTCTTTTCAAACTTACTGTTTTTCCTCTTTTTTGTCTTTTCTTTGACAACCTTATCAGAAATCGAGGCTTGATGAGGCTTAGCATAGTCAGGGGGCAAACCTATTTCTTTTTCTTCAATTTTTAGACCCCTTTCCTCAATTGCCTTTTTCACCTTATCTGCAATGTCCATTGCATTCAAATTATTTGGTTCCAAGCTCAACACATAATTAACATCTCTCAGTGCCAAATCAAGCCTATTCAAGGCCTCGTAACACCTTGCCCTCTTCAACAATGCCTTGCTATACTTGGGAGCAACTTGAAGTGCCAAATTGCACTGGTTTATTGCTCTTGGGTACTCACCAATACCCATTTGCATGTAGCAACCTGCCATGTTGCTACGCAGATACGCAACATCAATGTGATTAAAAGGGAGCAATTTGAGGGCCTTTTCGTACTTCAACATAGCACCCTCGTGATCACGTTTTTGAAACAGTTTGTTGCCTTCTTCCTTCAACTCTTGGGACATGTTAATGAATATAGCAGTGTCTTCATCAAATGCTTTCGAGCTACGATCCTGAGCTTTGGTTTGTTTCGCATTTCCATCAATGGATTTTGATCCTATTTGAATTTTCTTCTTCCCAGCAGGCTTCCCCATATTCTTACTCCCAACAGAGAGCCCAAAATCACTCTGATTCGCACTTTATACAAAAACCAACTCACTAAACATCAAATGAATAAAAAAACACAAATCAAAACCTGAAATCGAACTATGAAAAATAAACACGGCTCAAAAGTTTATTCAGTCATGCATAAACTCTTAAAACGTCGATCCAAATATGTATAAATCCAACAAAGTCAAAACTCCAAAAGCTCCAAATATTACTTCAAATAAAATCCCACCGCAGAAATATAGGCAGCTAAACAAAAAGAATCAATAAAAACTTCTAGTAGAAACCCTGAACCCAGTTTTATAAACCCATAAAGAATTCATAAAAAACTGAAACAAAAAGTAATGCTTACCTTTAGAGTCTTTTTGAATTTCTCCCAATCGAATCAGCCAATGATTATCGTAGAGCTCAGATATGATTAATTTGACCCCGAATACGGAGACAAATTTGAAAATTAAAATAAGGGGTGTGATTTTTGTAGCTATGAATTATCTAGAAACAATAATCAAATGAAAAAAATAACTTTTTTTTTTTTTTGAAGTGTGGCAGCTCAAGAAAGCTGAAGAATTTTGGGGAAATGGAAAAAGGCGAATTTATGTTCTGTCATTCTGAGAAATGTTTCTCTAGGGTTTCCAAATTCCATATTTGCGGGCTTTGTTTGAACACAACGTCAACGCGTCAGCAATCACACCGTAACCCCCATTCTCAATTATAGCGCGTCTATTCACGCATTTATTTATTTTTATTTAATTTTGTTTTTGTTCCTTTAGGCTTGGACTTTTAGAAGAATATATAGAACTTTGAACCATGCTATTGGTACATAATTTGTAATCAAAATTTTGCTTTTCTTACAGTTTTGCTTCACAGTAGTTGTTATAGTTTTTCAAAAAATTCGACGTAGGGATGGCAAAAAAACCCGCCCTAAATGGGGCGAAAAAAACCCGTCCAACGGGTTGGTGGGGCAGGGAGGGGGTGTCCCGCCCCAAAGCACCCCGAACCTGTCCCGTAAAGAATAAAAAAAATTAATTAACAAGAAATTTTTATAAAAAAATTAAACGGGGTAGGAAACGGGGCAAACTCGCGCCCCGAACCCGTCCCGCCCCGTCTTAGATGGGGCGGGGTGCGGGACGGGATGGGAGAGTGGCGTGGCGTGGCGGGGCGGGGCGGGGCGGGGTGGAGGTGCCCCGCCCTGAACCCGTCCCATTGCCATCTCAAAATCTTTCTCTTCATTCGATATAGGTTATGTGTAAATAAAAATTGATTTGAGAGTTTATAAACATGAGCCGAACATATACTATCATTTAGGAATACTGAACAAGGGGAGACCAAATTAGATGATGCTTACCACTGTTTTTTTATTTTTTTGTTAGTGTTGTTAAAAAAATAGTCGGATTTCTCTTGTAATTTTCCAAATACGTTTCTATCTCGTATTTGACTTAGATTTCTTGATACATAATGCAAAAACTTGAGCATGGCTATGGGGCTCGTGCTTCATCTTCTTTTATGTCAATCGTCTTTGCCACGTAATTTTCTCATTCTCTCTTAACAAAAGTAGAATTATTTTTTCAGTAGTTTTTGAACCGTCACTTTGTGTGAGTCCAACTCCTAAGCTCATTTTTAAGGAGAAATTATGCATTTTGGGAAGAGTAATGCTATGTAGTCCAACTAAATTTACAACTCCAGTTTAAATGACTATCTTTTAGAATCACCTAGACTGAATTGTAATATAGTACAACATTACTCTTTCTGAAATTTGTATCCTTTCTGAGATGTTAAACTAGATTTGACCTGCAAAACTCTCAGGAAAAGACTTTTGGCATTACCTGCACCCTACTCCCGTTCCTCTCAACAAAGAAGTGGGGCCTTATGAATCATGATGTTTTTCTCTCTATGTTTAGTACAACATTTTCTTTGTCTAATCTCTCTAGTCTCCCACATGAATCGTGCACTCAATGAGATTCGTCTTTGAGCAATGCTTTATTCCTGAATTCAAGGGAGAACATTTCTTGCTTGGAGAAAGGCATACACGTTGCATAAAAAATTTAGTTTATAGTCAGCACTTATATAAGATTTAACTTCTCTTCGATGATTAAATTGTTGGGATCGATTTTCAACACTTTCATTTGAAAATTAATTGGTGTTCAGTAAGAGCCTTCAGATAATATTCGATCAACATTATTTGAGCGATTGAATCCATGAACTTTATCAAATGAAGTTTTTTATTTTTATTTGGATTTGGGAAGGTGAAATCATGTGGAAGAAAGGTAAAAGTTAAAAAGTGATTCACCATATCCTGCACAAACAAGTGGAGGGCCATGTTATGTAATTCCACTCCATTAAAGCCATAAGAGACGTTAGATGTGCTTAGAATGCTCAAAATGTCAGATAGATGTAAAGGAGAAGAACCTGATTCCACAAAACACTAACTTCACTTTCCTTTTTCATCGAAATGATTAGCTTTTCGCAAAGTGGACTGACCCAGATTTAGATTGGAGAGGTTACAAGATATTTTAGCCTGTTATCTGGGTTAATATTTTACCGTCTTATTTCGACAACAAGGACATGCATAGCCCCTGTCTAATAAACATTAAAAATATTTTTTTTTTTTTAAAGAAGAAAGGAGTTTTGAAATAGTGATTTTTGGGAGAATGTGGGTCTTGGGTCGGAAAAGAAAAAAGTATTGGTAAAAAAGTCAAGCAAACGAGACTTAAAATTTCATCTTAAAAAGTTAACTTTATTAAAAGGAATAGTTCGAAATTCTTATGTTAGTATATATTTTCATCATTATTCGATGTAGAATCTATATGTTAACATACCACTATAAAGTGATTGCTTATTTGAGCAAATCAATTTTAAAATTCGCATGTTCATTTAGAATCTTAATCATATTGAGTTGTTTGTTAGAACTTAAACAAAGATTAATCTTATTACGAGGAGTAAATCAAATCCTTATATATTATCAAAATCTTATATATTAATTTATATTTTCTTCTTAATTCAATTTTGAATTTAATGAAAACCCCCATTTTGGTGTCGGTAACTTTTTTTTCCCCTTTTTTTCACTAATCATGGTTTGGTCATTGTAATTACTTTTTTTTATGCCATTTTTATCCGCGGAATTTACTATATGCCATTTTTACCAGCGCATTGGTGTTATTTATGTCAATTTGATACTCATCGTATTGGCCCAGTATCTTATAGGCTTTTTTCTCCTATCAAGCAAGCCCACCTACACAAGTGGGCAGCTGATTGCACCTTAAAGATTGGCATTGGCTCAAGAGGTAATTACAGCCCAACTTTTTAACATACCATTTTCATAAATTCAAAATCAACTTTAATAATATATAAATCAGGTTTTAATTAATAATTTTTAAATTATTTTTCATTTAAATCAATCCAACACAATTTCAAACCCTAATTATTTCATTTTTCACTCCCCCTATCTCTATCCCCGCCGACCCACCCATTTTCTCTCTCCCCCCCTCTCTCTATCCCTGCCGCCGCCGCCATCACCGTTTAATTTTTTTTGTTCCAGTGCTTGTATGGTGGTGCTCCAAAGGGCCCTCAGTTAAAAGAACTGGATCGTGGAGTAGATGTTGTGATTGTCATTCCTGGGCGGCTCAATGACATACTCGAAATGAAGTGAAGATTTTAGGTAGGTTTCTCTTCTTGTGCTCGATGAGGCTGATAGAATGCTCGATGAGGCTTCCCACCCAGACCTCTGCACTAAGAGGCGTTTGATTGCAGCATGAGGAGGCGTTAGATTTGTAGTTTTGTTTTGTATGGTGAAGGGGCGATCTGGAGTTTTGCTTCCTACCCAGACTTCTGCGTGAATGGGCGATGAAGCTATGAGCGGTGGAGATCGCAGATCATGGGGATGATGATGATTTTTTTTATTTTTTTTGTTGGATGGATGTTGGTGGTAGTGGTGGTCCGGTGGTTTTAGTGGTGATTAGGTGGTGGTGGTGATGTTGACGCTTTGGTGTAGTGGTGGTGGTGAAAAACGTTGGCTGCGATGTTAGAAACAGTGGTTTTGTTGCTAGGAAGTGGTGGTGATGGTAGTGTTGGTATTGGTGCATATTGGTGGTGTTGGTGTTAGCGCGACGGTGGTGTTGTGTTGGTGGTGATCACAAATGATTTGTTGATTGTGACCAATAAATTGGTTGGTGTGTGACAAATAAATATTGTGTGATCTACATATTTATTAATTTGCGATCAATAAAAGTAATTTGTGGTCCTCTAATTTGATGTTTTGTGACCATAAAATAAGGTGACTTATAAATTTTGTGATTTGTAACCGATGAACAAATTGTGACTTTAAAATTTTTAATTTGTAACTGATGAACGAACAACCTATAAATTTTTTGAATTGTGATCAAATTGCATAAATTTGTAACATTTATATATTTATTAATAAAACATATAATTAATTAATTAATTCATAAATAAATTTAGAACATGTTTGGTAATAATTAAAATTCAATTAAAATTGAAAATAAGGTTGTTATTGGATTCCACCCGTCTAATAAAA
Source organism: Fraxinus baroniana (assembly GCA_903798355.1). NCBI lineage: Eukaryota > Viridiplantae > Streptophyta > Magnoliopsida > Lamiales > Oleaceae > Fraxinus > Fraxinus baroniana. The sequence goes on along the minus strand of CAIGRO010114287.1, from coordinate 14,437 downwards.
GTCAACAATAACGACTAATTTTCAATTTTAATCTCTACCAAACAGGCTCTAAATGAAAACCTGATTTTTGATTTTTTAAAACTTCCATAATTTTGAAATGGTGATACGTAAAAATCTGATTTATGTATTGTTCCCCTAGCTCAATTACATCGATCCTAAATAGTAAACTTGACATCTTTTCATTCTAAACTCTCTCGCCCTTATAGTTTTCTTCATAAATACATTCGTGAAAAAAATTAAACATTCCCGCATATACATTTGTTTCATTGCATGATTTCTTTTTGTGTGTGTGTAAGTGTGCCCAAATTATTGAAAATTATGATCAACACAATGCGTGCTTTGCCCCATGACGTTTTGTTAATCAAGGTGAAAAGAACGAAAAACTATTCTTTCATCTTTAATTTTTTTGGGAATCTCACGAATGACATATTTAATAAAGTGGATTAGACTACAATTCACAACTTAATGATGTTAAAAAAAATTGAAATTTTGCCTATTAAAATATCCAGTAGAATCCAAAACTAATCACCAAGCATGTAGAAATCACTAGTTTGTTCTAAACAATTTGCTATTGGTTCAAAGTAGTGCCGTGGCTTCATGTTAACCACCACCTGTTCAGCTTTTCTCCACCGCAGAATCACCCCACCCACCTGCAACAATTTACAACCCAGATACCATTCACAACAATATTTTCAGCCACTCTCATTATTCTTTAAAAAAATAAGCGTGCAAAAAGATTTGACTGAGTCTGTCAGATAACCACCTGACCATCCCAACCGAGCGAACCCAATTGAGAACGATCCTCTACTGCCTCAATGACCCCAAACTAGAGCCACAAAGCTGTTAATCACGCTCTGGTCAGGTGGTCACATATCATCAACCAGACTTGGTTTCCTGTCTCCTTAGAACTCAAGGATACAGAGGTACGAGCCTATAGAACAGATCCTGTTCAAGTAAGGTCGTGCTCGATGATATCTCAATTCTTATATTTATATAGGTTAGTTTATGACTTAACTTTCGATGTGGGAATTCGTCACTAGTTCGGATATTGTTCAAGAAATCTTACCAATTCTTGGAAATTGCTTTCCTTCTTTTCAACGGCTTGCTCCACTATTGCTTCCATAATCTGTATTCAACCCAATATTTTCTTGATAATTCTTCAATCAACAAATCTATTTTACTTTTCTACACCCATCACCTCGAGAACTCGTAATTATCACTATTTTAGACTTCCACACGTGTTCTTTATTATCCAATCTAGATTCTTGCAAAAGCCTTCAAACTCTGAAGCAAATTCATGCTTCCATCATAGTATCCAACGGGCATGAGTTACCCCTTGCAATTGTTTCAAAGTTGATCTCTTCATATGTTGAATTGAATGCTGTTGATAGCTCTGCTTCTATGCTTAGAATGAATCCAATGCTTTTGTTTGGAATTCAAGCATCAGGGCATCTGTTAATGCGGGTTTTGTTGGATCAGCGTCTTGTTTATTATTAGAGAAAAGGGTGTTTCATATTGATAGTTACACACTCGAACACTTCCAATATTGAATGGATTGGCTGTTTTTCTTGAAAGTGCGAAACATTTGCAGTTATGATCCATTATGTGGCTGTCACCAAATGGGGTTTGAATCTGATGTTTATTTTTGCAATACAATGATTGAGGCTCATAAAAACACTGTGGTGCTGCGAAGGTGTTTGGTGAAATGCCTTACAGGGACTTGGTTTTGGACATTGATGATTTTCGGGTATGTTGGGTGAAAAGGAATGATGGTGGCACTTCTCGATCGTTAAGTGAAATGCAGAAAGAGGTTGAACACAATTGTAATGGTACGGATATGCAAAAGATTTATTTATTTTTTATTATTATTATTTTTTTTTTTGTGTGGTTATTTGATCAAAATGGTTTTCTCGATTGATCAATCGGTGAAAAATTCAATCTTGCAAGTGTATACATTGATAGACGGGTAGGGTCGATGGTGCGAAAACTCTTTTCGAAGAACTTGATAAAATAAATGTTGTTTCTTGGAATATAGCAATGTCCTTGCATTCTTTGGAACTAAGTAATTTGAAAATACCAGTTATTTTCGTAAAATTTGGAACGAGTAGAAACCAAGCATTGAACCGTTAACTTTGTTTATTTTGGGGTTGGCAGAGGTTGGAAACCTAGGCAAGTTAGGCAAATACGTAGCCTTCAATAGAGGGGTTTTTTTGATGATATTCTTGAGGTTAAGTTTGTTTGATTTGAATGCGTCAACCCAGTTATTCACAAAGTCTTGTACAACAATTGTAGTTTTAGAAGTTCATATGTTTGTATATCTTGTACGGTTCTCTTTTATCATGTCAATTTTGTCGGTATTAACGTTACAAAGAGATAGTATTTATAAGATTTTTATTGAAAATAATGTTATATGTATTATTTTTTAACTTGATGTATCAAATACAACTAAAAAGCTAGATAGTTTAGGTTTAATATGATTTTTTAAGTTGCTAAGTCTATGTTTGGCACACATTTGTAAATTAAAAATTGTTACTTAAATAACTTTTTATTCACATATTTCAAAAAACTTATAATTACTATTCACTTATCCCCCCATTATCTCTATCCATTTATATTTTAAACAATTTATAAAAACTTCTCAAACATACAAGTTTTTCAACATTCTAAACCACCTTGGATACTAAGGGTGTGTATGAGCCACAATCTTTTGAAAGAATGTGTTTCAAAATAGTAGATTGGTGTAGAATGTGTGGTTGAAAAAGAAAAAAAAATTATTGATGTGATGAAAAATATTATTTTATTGAAGAATGTGTGGTTGAAAATGAGAATTGATTTACTGTAGAATTTGAGAATCCGTAACAAACAGACTCTAATCCCTTTCTTGTATGTAAGAGCATTTGATGCGTTAAAATTAAGAGCTTGTTTGGTAGGGATTTTTTGGAGGAAGAATTGATTTTGAATAGTGATATGATGGAAAATGTGTGGTTGAAAAAGAAAAAAAAATTATTGATGTGATAGAAAATATTATTTTATTGAAGAATGTGTGATTGAAAATGAGTAGAAGAATGAAAATGAAAATTTTAATATGTACCAAACATGGGCTAAGTAGGAGTTAGGGCGTGTTTACACTTTTTAATTGTGCTGGTTTGTATGTTATATTGGCACAATTGAATTAGACGACATACTTTTTATCTAGGGTGTGTTTGAGCTCCATTTTTTGAGAAAATAGATTTTGTGACGGTGATTTTTTTTTTAGAATGTATGGTTTAAAAATAATTTTTTTTTTTAATTTACGTAAAACTATTTATTGAAATAATATATGATTGAAAGTGAATTTTTAAATAATATGGATCAAATATGGCTAAATGTATCAAACATTTAGTGGAAAAGTTGGTTCATGGCATATCTAATGGGCTGTGTTTTGGGCTGGGCTGGGCTGGTCTCGTTTGGTCTGGTTTGGAACCAAAAATAAGTAGACCAGCCTGTGATGGGATCAAATTCGTAAGGAATTGGGCCTTAATAGTCCCAAAAATGAATTAACACCAGCCTTCTAAATCAGAACGAACAACAATGAAGCCTGCTACTTGGCCAGGGCCACAAGTATCTTTTTCCACAATAATAATCTTGCTTAAGCTTTGGAAGTTGTTTCACACTCTTTCCTTCTCTCGGGAACCAATTGTTTGATAGATCTGATCTACGGGAAATTTGAAGAAATTTAACAAAAATGGCAGCAGGAGGACCCGATCCGTTGTTTGGATTGAGGAACAGTTTCTACTTGGGTGCATACCAGGCAGCCATCAATAGCAGCGACATCCCGAATCTCTCCGCAGACGACGCCGTTGAAAGGGACTCAATCGTTTACAGATCTTACATTGCACTCGGCAGTTATCAGGTGAAATAGTAGGGCTTTTAGATTCCGTAAATTGAGAACTTGTTTTTTGTTTTCAATTTGATTCTTTTTAGGTTTTTGTACCTCATGAATTTCTTAATTTTTTTTGGGGTATAGCTTGTGATTAATGAAATCGATTCGTCCGCGGCAACGCCACTTCAAGCTGTAAAATTGCTTGCTTTGTACCTCTCGAATCCCGCCAACAAGGTGAATGCCGTTTGTTTTTGAATCATTTATCGAGCATCTGATCTTGCTATATTCTACGGTGATCTGAATTTTTGCTTTTGAATCTTGACTAGAATAATACTCTAATGAGGTTCAACCAGGAATTTTTCCTCAGTTCAATTAGGATATTTAAAATGAGCAATTTGGTTTTGACAGAATGATTAAAAATGGAACATCACAAGTAGAATCAGATGGTACTGCAATTCCGGTCCGGTGGTCAGCGACTTGTTTGATTAATTCTTTCTTTTGTGGAAGTTGCGAGTTTGTGATTATCATCAGACTTAGGTATATTAGGAATGATGAAATAGTAGCAGAGGTTACTCTATCACTCTGTTAGGTATATAAAGCAATCACAACAAGTTTCTCTTAGATATGATTATAGGAAATTGTGTCCCTTGAGGTAGAATGTGATGCTCCATTTGGATCCTAAAATACAGCGAGAAAAAGAAAAAGAATGGGTGAGAGCAAGAATAAAGTTAGGATTACACTTTGGTCCTCTTATTATGGAAAATATTATTACAGTTTTTACTTTCGATGAAGCACAGACATTCTCCTAGGTCCAAAGTGTTCGTGTACAGCATGAGTTTGATGATTAGATTAATCTCTCTATTTTCTGTGCAAGGGTGACCGGGAATATAATTTTATTGTTCAAGCCATGACAGATATTTGACTATACATAAACTCAAGTTGTGGATACTGCTTTTTCTACTTGCTCATTTATGATAGAGGGCGTAGTTAAATCAAATTAAATTTCACACCCTTCTTTATATTATTAAAATTTCTATAAGTACATAAAAACTCTCATTTTATAGTTCATATTTGAAATTTTATTTCCAGATAAGGCTTTATTCTAATTGGTGGTTCTATGTTTTGTAGGAAATGACAATCTCTAGCCTCCAGGAGTGGTTAGGAGATCCAGCCATTGGAAATAACCCTATCTTACGTCTTATTGCTGGGATTATATTCATGCACGAGCAGGATTATAATGAAGCTTTGAAACATACAAATGCAGGGGGCACCATGGATCTGTGAGTCTTTTCTAGATTTGATGCTGAGAATCTCTAGTTGTTTCCATTCTATTCTAGACAAGCATGGTGAATCTTGATAATGTCTGGTTGATTCCTGCAATTTTTGGGGTGCTTGATGCTTGATGGATATATAGATTGTGACGGACTTCTACTGGTGTTGCTATGTTATTTTGTCCCATGGAATTTGTTAAGTTTGCTTAATATTCATTACTAATCGCTCCTTAATAATGTATTGTTTCTTGGCTACTGTGGGTCTAAACTCTGAGTTAGTTATGTAGTATCACCATATGTTTCAACTAAATTTCCAGCTTATTATCAATACTTTCTGAAACCTCTACTTATGTAGTTTCTCCACACTTGGCTTTCCTACAATTTTTATTTATTTATTATTATTATTTTTTGTTTTAGTTAGAACTGCGTCTAGAGTTAGCAAATGGTCAATAAAGTTTTCTTTTATTATTTTAATAATTTGATCATGCGAAATTGATACTTTTTCTACTCCAGTGAGATTTTCCTTGTGCCCCCATTATTCTTTATTTGCTTTTAATTGACGTGTCCATTTCTAAGAATTTTATATGAAATAATGAGTATTTTTTTAAAATGTTAAGAAATACATTATAGTTAAATAGTCCAAAAAGTTAAGAAATTCAATGTAGTTAAATTGTCTACAGTGATCATTTGTTGCTAACAAAATTTTAATAGTTTGATTTTTTTTTCACTGGTTTTCCTCCGTCAGATCTAACCTTTGGGTAAGGATTTGTCTGTCTTAACTCTTTTTCTTAAGTGTAGCATGTTTCTGTTCAAATATTTCTTGTTAATGCTTGAATATTTGGAGATACTTTTCAATGGTTGCCTGAAGTTTCCGACAGTACACATGCTGGGATGTGATTGCCTGCATTTTTTTGACTATTTCTCTTTGTTTCCAATCATGGTGCAATTTTTGACAATGGCTTCTGTTTTGATATGAGACTTAATTCATATCCAGCTCTTTGGATATTTGTTCCTGACTTGTTATTGTTTTAAATTGTTGCTCGAAATCTCTCTTTTATTCTTTAGACTACCTTAGGTGCCCAATCAATAAATGTTCAGTTGTCAAAAGAACGCAAATAATAATAATTATAAGGTGTGAAATGCACAAGGGGATTGTGAGTTCCGCCTTATCTACAAATGCATTTCTTGCAATATTTTTCCTGTAATTAGCTATAGCATATCATCTTTTTTTGGTTTTTTACTGCTCTTGCAGGCATGCTTTGAATGTTCAAATTTTTCTGAAGATGCACAGATCGGATTATGCAGAGAAGCAATTGAGAATCATGCAACAGATAGATGAAGACCACACACTTACTCAACTTGCAAATGCATGGCTAAATTTGGCTGTGGTATGTGTTATTTCATTCTATGTTACGATGCTCGATTTTGAAACTCTAAACCTGCAACTTAAGAATCATTCTTTTGAATTAGGGTGGTTCGAAGATACAGGAAGCATATCTTATTTTTCAGGACTTCTCAGAGAAATATCAAATGACTAGCTTGATCCTGAATGGGAAGGCTGTTTGCTGTATGCACATGGGGACTTTTGATGAAGCAGAGTCACTATTGCTTGAAGCTCTAAACAAGGCATGCTTTGCATATCTTAGTCTGTTGGTTTTCTTGAAGCTCCTAATGCTATTCTAGGGTCTCAGTTTTCTGGGAGCGTTTCTTAGCTTGTTAATTGTAGAATATGATACTAGTTGTCATAATACACATATATGTGCAACTCCACCTACTGTGGCTTACCTCTTTAATTTATAGAGTTAGATTTGATGCATGTCATCTGCTTAGTTTAGGGTCGGAGGCGGGCTCTATATTATGCTTTGCATTTCTTATCATCTCATATATAATATGTTCTGTTCTTTGTCTATACTGCTGTGTGCCAGTGCATATTATGTTGGAAGTGATAGTTTAAGTTGATTTTTTCCGTGAGTGAGTTTTGATGGTTTGCACAGGATGCAAAGGATCCAGAGACTCTTGCCAATTTGGTTGTGTGCAGTCTTCATCTGGGAAAGCCATCCTCACGCTATCTCAGGTAGAATTTTAATTTGTTTATGTCAATTGTCGTCAACTTATTTTCTAGGTCACAATTGAAAATCTTCCTTGACTGACTTGGAAGGCATTTCTTGTTGCCCTTACCTGTTTATTATGTATGCCACTTTTTGCAGCCAATTGACATTATCACACCCGGATCACATACTCGTCAAACGTGCAAAAACTGCAGAAGAGAGTTTTGACAGAGCAGTACAGACGAATGCTTGAAGAATGGGATCTTCGCAAGACAGCGAGTATACTTTTGCTTTAACATCCTTTGAACGCATTTGGAGTTGTCTGAGAAACTACAAATGTTCAATTTGTTTAGTTGTCACTGTTGCCTTTACTACTTGGATCTTTTGATGTTAGATTTTGTTGAAATTCAATTCACTGGGCACCGGTTTTTGACTCCATTGAATATAATATGTATTGTGTCGTTGTGCTGTTTCGTTGAACAAAATATTGTGGTGTTGGGTTTCTCTTTCCTTTTCGCCTCACTTCTGGGCAGGTTGTTTAGACACTGTAATTCTTAGGCACTGATTGAAACTTGAGATATATTTATGACAATTTAACCACCCGAGGGGTTTTATACCCATTAAGATGAGCGTTTCGCCATCTCCATGCATTCTGTAAACTTTCTTGAAGATTAGTATATTGTGCTGTCCAGTTCAATTCATTTCTGATCTTCGTTGGGTCACTGAACACTTCCGCATGATCACAAGGCCTGCATGGAAGGAGATTGACTTTTATAGGCACCCCCAGTTACCTTCTTACAAGCCTCCACGAACAACTCCATCGACTCAATCCCCTTCTCGATATTGGTGAAAACAGAAGGCTCGCTTGTGAAAATCCGTGAAGACAATCGTTAAAAGTACGAGGCCAGCAGAAATAAGTTTACGATTTATAAGATACAGTTAATTAGACGATATAAGTTACGATTTAAAGAAAAATAAAATTAAGAGCCATCACTTATGTGTAGCATTTTTTAATATTGTTCGACAATGTACCTTTTGGTGACCGTGGATTAGTATTAACTTGTTTGTTATGAATCTTGAACATTCAAAAATTAAAGCAAATTTCACATTCATCGTCTATGTTTGTATGTGCAAGCTATTTAAGTAACGTTCTTTTTTCACTGTTACAAATATGAATTCAGCAGTGAAAATCAAATCCTCCTCAAAATATTTGAAGGAGGCTCCAAAAATGACCGTTGCACGTACACTAATGCACACTCACTTTCCCTTTTTTTCTTTCACTGATTTTGAAGCCGTCAATCCAAAATAGCCCCACAGAATCTCATTGCTTGAGTCATAAGTTCTGCTCAAATTTCAAAAATTCAAATTTCAAAATGCCAATAAAGAGAAAACGGCAGCGACACAGTACCGTTTAAGAAAATCACAGCATAGAAATGGAATCTTCGGAGTCGGACCCTTCAAGCTCCAGTCCCAAATGCCATTTTGCCCAATACCCTTTAACCCGCGCCTTCATTTTATTACCTTTCCACTCGAATTGGCAGTAGATGACGAAAGAGAGAGCCTAGTTGTCGATAAATTTAGCTCGAGTTAAGACAAAGTTTAGACTAAAGGGAAAACGCTGCACAGTTTGTTTGAAGAAAGAAGTCTTCACCTTTTTAGCCTAGAAAAATCATTTTATATCAGAATCTTGAAACCCATTTGAATATTCTAGGGGTTTTTTGCTTCAAGAAACAGTACCCAGCTTGTTTGAATGAAAGTCTTCACTTTTTAGCCTATAAATAATTTATATCAGATTCTTGAAACCAACTCGAATTTTCTGGGTTTTTTTGGGCTTCAAGAAACAGTACACAGTTTGAAAAAAGTCTTCACTTTTTTTTGTCCTTAAATCAATTTATATCTCAGTATTGATGTATTGAAGCCCAGAGGAGAAATTTTGACAAACAAAAAGGTTGAATTTTTACTAGTATTCTTGAAAATGAGAGAAGAAAAGCCGTCAGATAACAGAGTGAAATCATCAAAATTTGCTGATCAAAACCGCGTTCCAAAGGGTAATGACAGCAATGTGAAGGGGAACAACAGTTCCTCAAAGACAAAATCCTCATGGGGGTCTCACATTGTGAAGGGGTTTACGGCTGCGGAGAAAAAAACGAAAAACAAGGCGCACACCACAACACAAGGCCAGAAATTGCCACTAGCTGGCTCCGGCATTGGGAACCAAAAGAACCAGTCCGCGGTTTCACAATCAAGAATCAAAAGGTCTCTCATTGGTGATCTATCTCGTTCAATTTATGCCACACAAGTTCATCCACATACAGTGAATGGCACCACCAAGACAAAGTCTTTGGGTGGTTCTCAAGATTTGTTTCTTGAGATTGATCATTTGAGGAACCTACTCCAAGAATCGAAGAATAGGGAGTCCAAATTGCAAGCTGAGTTATCAGAGCATATAAGAAACTCCAAGGTTTTGGACCTTGAGAGAGAGCTTGAACTGAAGAAGAGTGAAATTGATGGCCTTGTCCAGAAAGTAGGACTGCTTGAATGTGAGAGGGACAGTCTAACTGAACAATTGATAATTTCAACTTCTGTTTCAGAGAAGCAGGATGAATTATCGGAAAGAGAAGAACACGAGAATTCACACGGTATAGAGATGGAGATTGTCAAGTTGAGGCGCTTGAACAAAGAGCTGCAGCTTCAGAAGAGGAATCTGGCTTGCAGGATTTCTTCCTTAGAATCCCAATTAGCCAGTCTTGCCATAGTCTCTGAGGTATAGTCATACATCTTTTATTACAGACTGCAGGTTGATTATTGTTTTTCTGTGCTCCAGTTTATCTTTAACCTTCGCGCTAAGGATATGAGTAGTGTCAATACATATCTTTAATTTTTATAATTTTCAAACTTCAAGCCCTCTTTCTACATAATTTGGTTTCCATAAATATTGAAAAGCCAAAGTTGTCAGTCCTATAAACCAACTAGCTTAAAAAACTGTAATCTCTTTATATATCATTGAAGTCGAGGGATTCAACTACTAGCATGTTTCCTTATACTTTAAAGCATGTTTTTTTCAGCTGTTAATACGTATCCACGTGCTGCCCAATAAAAGAACCTAGAAAGGTGCTTTTAAGTGGCCTCAAATGTGCTCAATATATTTCTCAACTGATATTATCGTATTCCTATTCTGTCCAATATTTTTCCAATTCACAAGACGTGTGTTATTTAATGGTTTACAATAGCCAGGAAACTCTAGCTTTGATTCTTTTAGTTGTTTTTACTGTAATTAACATTTCACTTTAAATTCATCATGGACAGAGTGACTCGGTTGAGAAATTTAAAGCAGAGGTGTCTGTGTTAAGACATATAAATGAGGATCTCTGCAAACAAGTAGAGGGCCTTCAAATGAACCGATTGAGTGAGGTTGAAGAGCTTGTTTACTTGAGGTGGGTTAATTCACGTTTAAGAAATGAGTTGAACAATTCCTTGACAGTGAATTCGAACAAGGTATCAACCCCAGTTTCTGTTAAGAAAGGAAGGCAATCTGTTTGCTTCTCATCTTTTCAGACTGATGAAGAGTCTAGCAATAGTTCCACAAAGACGTTAAATCTTATAAAAAAGTTAAAGAAATGGCCTATTACGGATGAAGACGTACATCAATTAGAATGCACGGATAATTTTATGAACCGTAATTGGGATGATTCACAGAGTGCTGCACGACGGCACTCTATAAGTGGATCAAAATGCTGCACTGAAGATATAATACTTTCTAAAAGAAGGCAATCTGATGGTTTTATATGTTCTAAGGAAGCAGAGAATTTAGATGCTTCCCAAAAGTATGATCTGGGAATAATTAACAGTAAAGTGTCAGCTTCATTGGAGGTTGAGAAACGGGCCTTGAGAATCCCTAATCCTCCTCCAAGACCTTCATGCACGAGTTTGTGCGAACGGAAGGAAGAAAGTTCAACTCATAATGTTCCTCTCCCACCTCCTCCCCCACCCCCACCGCCTCCGAAGTTCATGGATAGAAGCATGACAGCAATGGTGCAACGAGCTCCACAAGTTGTTGAGTTTTATCATTCACTCATGAAGAGGGATTCTAGGAAAGATTCATTGAATGCAGGGATAGCAGAATCCTCGGACGTTGCAAATGTTCGTAGTAGCATGATAGGTGAAATTGAGAACCGATCATCGCATTTGATTGCTGTAAGTGCTTGATTGCCGTTATCCTTTAACAATGCAATTATATCACAAGTAGCACAAATGTAAAAATAGCAATTGCAAATTGGCTCTATATTGTCTAACACAATGGATCCTGGTTTTTAGTGTCAACGAATTATAATCTATATCGTGTTCTATGTGTAGATTAAGGCAGATGTTGAGACTCAAGGAGAATTTGTAAGCTTTCTGATACGAGAGGTCAATGATGCAGTTTATCCTAACATCGAAGATGTAGTTGCATTTGTAAAGTGGCTGGATGATGAACTCTGCTTTCTGGTAAGTTGTTTACTATGCCGTACTTATTGAAGAATTTTACCTCTGTGTCGATATTTTATTAAGGTAACTCAGATTTGATTTTTGAGTTTCTTATTTCAATTTTAGACAACTAACATCTCTGGAAAACCAATAAATGCTTATAGAACTTAGAACTTTTCTAAAATCATGACAATTTAATGCTAGAACTTATTGAGAAGTTTATTTATTATGTCCATCTATTTACTCTCATCATGCTCGGCTTATCTTGAAGGTGGATGAAAGAGCAGTTTTGAAGCACTTTAATTGGCCAGAGAAGAAAGCTGACACATTAAGAGAGGCTGCATTTGGATTTAGAGATCTAAAAAAGTTGGAGCAAGAAGTCTTGAGTTTTCAGGATGACGCTCGTATGCCATGTGATCTGGCATTAAAGAAAATGGTATCTTTGTCCGAGCGGTAAGAATGTTCTATACTTCTCTGAGATTCCTTGATTTGTAATTGTTTTTATTGTTAAAACCAAGTTGTTTCCTCCATCAGAATGGAACGAATCGCCTATAATCTTCTTCGGACAAGAGATTCATTAATGAGACACTGCAAGGAGTTCCAAATTCCCACAGACTGGATGCTTGACATGGGAATATTAAGCAAGGTAAGGCTGTTATGCTTTATGCTTTTTTCTCGAGACATAAATTTTATCACGGGACTTATCCTTCTTTCCGTTCATTTATAATACGCAGTTATACTTCAGGATACTTCTTAATTGTGTTTGGTAAATTCTGAGTGTATGGTCCTGAAACAATTCTATATTGCTTTCGTCTCATATGTGCAATCACCATCTAAATTCACCCTCTCATTCAGATAAAGCTTGGCTCTGTGAAACTGGCTAAGATATACATGAAGAGAGTGGCTACGGAACTTCAATCTAAGGGCACATCGGATAAAGACTCTTCCATGGATTATATGCTACTCCAAGGAGTGAGATTTGCTTTCCGAATGCATCAGGTTTGTCGAGTTACATGTATTCTCTTCTTGTAATTTAAGATATATGAAGATGAAAAACACTTCTCCGTTTGAACTAAATTTTTTCGTTGTAGGTTCCTCCAATATAATTAAGGAAAACCAATAAAGATTTGATAGCTGATCACTATAGGTGCTTGTTTGGTATAGGGTATTAGACGCTGCTGGACAGAATAATGAACTAGATTTTAGTTTCTTTTTCGTTTTTAACACACTCAGAATTTGGACATGGTTTTCTGATTGTCTAAAAATTCAGTGTTCTAATTTCTGCGTCAATTGATGCAGTTTGCTGGAGGATTTGATGCAGAAACAATGCATGCATTCGAGGAGCTTCGAGATCTTGCTGTCATTTTAAACAAGAAGTAGAGAAAGTGAGAGGGAAACGGTACTAGAGAAAAAAAATGTATGTTGTCTGACATTTCTGGTTTTGCTGGCAGCTTACCATCTCAGTAAGTACCAACTTTTGTATGATATTACTATTTATCAGAATGATTAATGTTGGTCAGAATGATTAATGTTGTGAGAAACTGTGAATTATGAATTACTTTCTAGAGACGAACTAGTTGAAGTTATAGTGAATACTCAAATCGTCCGTGAATATCAAAATTTTCGCGATATACATTTACCGTATGACAGTCTCGGTGAAAAATTGTCTGATAGCCTTAATGTACCCCCATACAGCCAGAGAAAGCAAACTTTTTACCTCAAGGAGAGAAACCTTTTGAAGATGAAGAAATTGGAAATGACATTTTGCGTGTTTGTCAAAATATTTGGTTTTGAGCTCAATTGTTTTAACTTATTATTAAGCAACTTTTAAGTACTTATTTCGAACATGATAATAGAGCAATGGACTTGTAAGCATTAAGCAATAAGGAAATAGAAAGCTTTTTCTTCTTTTTTACTTGGAAAAAACATAACCTCATTAATTGATATCACCCTGAACACGTGAGATAAAAAATTGTATTACAATCAATCAAAATGCAAGCAATTGTGTAAATAGTAACAATGAAGCAAAATTATGGGTGCTGGTATTATCGTCACGAGCAATAGAACTACACATACCCCCACCTACTTCTTTCACAAGACTGGAACATCAAACAAAAATTAAAGCAGTAGGGGACCAATGGGGGTAAAAAAAAAAACTCACTGCTGTGAACCACTTGTCATACGTCACATTCTGCAATATCAACCCTAAACTCATGAAATCATAACAAAGTGCAAGAGTTTTACCAGTGTCACAAGAAATAGAAAGAGAGTGAAAATTACTAGAATCATGCTATATATGCATATTTCTTTCACAGAATTGTTTCGCAGATAACACGTGGCAAAATATCATTGAAACATGAGGGAAAAAAAGAAGAAGAAACAAATAATTGAGGTGCAGGTGCTGCGTTTAGAAAACTTGTGAAACTTTCCCTGTACTTGGGGATAATCCAAATTACTATGTTGGTGATTTCCACAAGTTACTTCCATCCCATTCCCATGCAGGATGAGTTTTGGACAATACCTAACGAAACAAGTGATCATCGTGTAAAAAGTAGCGTCTTCAAATGTCAACAGTTTCACTGAGAGAGAGAGAGAGAGAGAGAGAGAGAGAGAATTGGAGCGATATTCAAACTGTCATCACTTGCTGTCTTGCTCTATATGCAATGTGTTAAGATTTGAGGTTCATCTTTAAAGATTAACCTTATTAAGAGGAGTAGCCCAAGATCTTTATTAATTGGTCTGTGTTAACATCATTTATCGATGTGGAATATATATCCCTTAACACGCCTCCG
>CAIGRO010114253.1:0-11401 GCA_903798355.1 Fraxinus baroniana | reverse complement strand
AATGGACTTGGAGAGTTTTAGGTTATCAGTCACTACCTGAAATCTACAACCTTAATACTACAAGTATTAGCAGACAATTGTAAATCAGATACATATAAATCTTCTGGCATGGCAATCATATGATGGGGCCAAAAATGCTACGATCTCAAAAACATAGCATATTAAATGCTTACAAAGAATACTCAAAGATGGTATTTACCTCTTCACGTCTCAAGGGTGGTTGGCGTGGTTTTCCCCACACTAGTGATAATCTATCAAACTGCCAAAATAAGATGAAATTATAAAATGCAAATATCATAATTTGAAAAATAAATTCATGAAACACGAGTCAGCCAAAATAAAAAGGAGTTCAACTTGAGAATAGAATTGCACTGTACATATTTAATAAAGAAAAAAAATGATTTTGATAACGTTGAAGCAATGCATATAAAACTTCAAATCATGAATATAATTGGAATTATGAATGATAATAAATTAACACCACCATATAAAATATTGGATTTCTCAAAAGTTCATTGATCCCACATTTGCATGTAGTATGCTTAAGTGAATGACATTATGAAATTTATAGGCCATAAAGGTTGTCCAATTTCGTAGAATATGTAGATGAGCTAGAAAGATGGGGTATGACCAAATTAAGAATTACATAGTAGCCCAAATAAAAACAGAGGCAATTCCATCAACACATTATTCATAATGAACTTGTTCCAAATCCATCAAATTTATTTAACTAATAGTGAGTGCAGCCAGGAAGTGGCTATTCCACCATTTTGAGTAGGAGAAATTAATATTCTGGTGCCCACTTAGAATGCTAGTCTCTCGCAGAATGGGAAGATAATCACTCTCCCTCAGCATTGTAGTTTAAACACTTCTTATTGACTGTTGTTTAGTTCTAAGCTTATACCGCTACCAGCTACAGGTAATTGGAGCTCTTCACATTTACAGTTGAAAATTCGAGTTGGTTTAAGAAACATAATATTCAGTTGTCTTCCAACTTCCTCTTTCCATCTCAAAGAATCTTGAGTAACTAACAATTCTAGGGACAGAGTTAGCATTTTTATACAACTTATACGTTTAACATCAAAATTCTGTGCAATAGCAAATCCATAACAAGACTGTAGTATTAATTTTTTTCCATTCCCAAAGCAAACTGATTATCTGATTTTCGGGAGACAGTCTGAGATGACATGGTAGTGTGTGCCTAGGTTTCTATACAGAAATTTCCAAGCTCGGATAAAGGAAGAGGATTGCGATTCGGAACATTTTCTTGGGGCTACTAGTAACACAGTGCATCATAGCTTAGGTGTAATGAGAAGTAGCAAGGAATAGTTAGGGTGCCCATATATATATAAAATAAATATTGGTGCCAGGATGTGTAGAAAAATAAACATGGGTTCCCTCAGTAATGGAGGTGGTGGTGCTTCATGTGGTTATTGAAAAACAAAAAATAGAAGATATGAGAACAATGAGTTTTCAAAGATAAGATTTCTGAAGCAATTAGCTTCAGGTGGCCTACATTGATTTGAGATTTCTCATAAAGGGGACTAAATAAGACAAATTCAGATCAGGTGTCCTATATTGGGCATGGATGTCAAAGTAGACACTTAAAATTCCTGGCATAGAAATGAAATTTCTAACAAATTTCCATTGAATAAGATGGATAGGGTGTTTTTTTATTAAAGAGGGAATGAATGGAGATTCTCAGTAAACAATAAGGCTTCTTATATACCTCATCACAATTCATAAGCTAAAAAAATTAAATAGGCTATATTTTGTGTCCAGTTACTTTTCCCTCGGTCACTGAGAAACCCACAGGTAAATAACATTTCTCCATCAAGGTCAGGTTTCCAGAAAATTGTGTTAAGGAAGGAAGAGAGAGAGAGAGAGAGAGGATAGAGCATGTTTAGGTGCGTATAAGCTTATTTATTCCACGTACATATTATCTCTCCTCATAAGTTAAACAAGTTTATAAGCCCGTCTAAACATGCTCTATATGTTACCTCCAGGGGATCGGATGGGGAATCTGAGGTTACAGGAACATCCTCCGGAACTTTTAGAGAATCATTAGATGTGATAACACTCTGGTGCTCATGGGTAGACTGATTGTGCTTCTTCCTTTCATTAGGAGTAAAACCATCAATATGACTTTCACGGAAGAGCTGGGAAGTTGTTTCACGAGCAAATCTGGTGACAAGAGAGAATTTCTCTAGCACTTGAATTGAAATATCCCGAGCAGGATCATTATGTTTTTGCCTGTGCCTGCCATTTTGCTGAAAACTAATAGAGCTTTGATCAGAAGCACCATTTTCTGGATCACCACCAGAGGCGGATTCAGTAGAAAGAGTTGGAGAGGGACCATTTGCAACAGAAACAGCCCTGGGAAGCTCCAAAGAAGATAGAGTTCTCTGTACGAAGCAATTGTAAGCATTACATTAAAGGAGAGCAGTTATTCACAACAGACAACCTTATTCCTTCAGCAGTGTAAAAACCAAAAAAAATGACTAAATATAATGCTCACCTGGAGAGGATCTTGAAAATCGTTCACAAGAAATACATTAGCATCTTCAGCTGACCTGGTTACATAAAATCTAGTGAGAAACTAGTAACAATCATAGCAACTGAAAAGAACTGTTTCCACATATTGTGGTTACCATTGCAGTATGCATTACTTTACTTTTCTTTCCCAAGTGAAATTGGAAACATTTGCAATGGTTATATGGTGGAATGGTTAAGAGGAAAGTTACATTGAAGTCTCCACCAGCCAATAGTTATCTCCAATTAAACTTTTTTCCCACAAAAGTGATTTGAAAGAAATCCTAGAACCTTAGCAAACTACTAGTGCTTATTTGGGAAAGCTTACAAAGTTGCTAATACGTTGAGGTCAAAGTCAATAATTAATTTTAACCACATATTTCATGGGACCCACAACTTTTATCAACTTTTCAACCATACGTTTCATCACCTTTATCAAAATTAACTAAACTTTTAGCAAAAACTTTGTCAAACAACCCCTATATTTTCATCAATTGCTATCGTTTCTTGGAGTGTCCACCTCCAATAATTACGTAAACAACCCTCTTTAAACTGCATTTATTTCCATACAAAGGCGGGCTTAAATCCTGTTAGGCCAAAACCTTATAACAACATATTGTCTATGACAGTTTCCCTCTTCATCCTTTGTTTCCACTTGTAATCATATAATACATTTCTACATTCCAGAATCAACTCGGTACTATTCAGTCATATTCAGCATCGCCTTTTCCCCTTCTATATAGAAGGGGTCTGTAGTTTATCCTACACTTTTAAAATCAATTTTACCAACAATCGGCAAGCAATTGATTATATTTAATAACTTGGCATCATAAACAAGCTCAGTAACAAATATCTATTTCATAATATTCAAATTTTATATTAATGGCTTAAAAAATGATGAAGTGTCAAATAGTAATGTCTTAAGATTGGGGGGGAGCAGGGAACTACATACATTTCTCTTTTCGATTTCAGGACTTCTCGGAAAACTTTTGAAATGTAGGAGCTAGTGTCCAAAGAAGGTTCCATGTAATATTAACTTTCCAAGGAAAGAAAAGTACGACTTAGGAATTTTCCTTAAAATATAACTTAGAGCACAAGTAATTGACTAGTAAAATCAGCGTCTGATGCATTCAATCATATTACTTAATGCTTACTAATTTTTATTTTTTATTTTTTATTTTTTGCAGGAATGCAGTATGAGTCATGAGTGAATTGGATCTTCCAATAGATTTAGGGTATGTCCACAGAGCTCAATTGAGATTTCAACGAATTAAGTCTATATAAATCCATGTGTCCCCCAATGGAGATTTTAATGGATATTAATTGTCGCCAACTCAGATTTAATAAAATCTAGGTGTCCCCTATAACTTATGGATTTATAGGATTTCATTAATAGGGGATTCTAAAATATTTGAATGAATTTCAAACTTAAAAATAGACATAACAAACTTTTTACTAATTTCACCATTTTTTAATGAGATTCTTATGGGTTTTATGGAATTCCATTCAAATTCATGAGAATTAATTATATTTCAAAACCCATTAAAACCCCAGCTTTGAAAACCCCCTTAGTGATGGACCGAGTGAACTACGAAAAAGCATTCATGTAGTCAACCCCAAAATTTATTAGGAACAAAGCTTTTTTTTTTTGGAGGACTACTTAGAACATTCCACTCGTAAAGAGTTTTTATATACATCTCAAAATTAGTTTATTTTCCTATTGACTGTGGTTTTAGGCGCAGGTTAGCCACTAGATAATTATTTATTGATCATTGATATTCTAGCAAGTATAAGCATTTGTTGATGCATTCAATGATCAATTTAAATGATTTAGAATAGACAAATTAATAATCCTTTGTCACATTTTACAAAAAACAAAAAAAAAAAATGTTATACTAGTGAAGAAGAATTGCAGAGTGGCAAAAATACCTCACAAGCAAAACGTGTTGCTTAATAGTTCCAAGAAATTCTCTAACTCCACCATTGTAAAAGTAAAGAGGAGGAAATGCTAGTCCTACAAGTGGTAAGAGTCATTGACTAAAAGTGAGTGAAAATTGAAGTCAAGTGGAAAAGAAACGAGTTAGGAAAATAAAAAGCAGCATTAGAAACTGCAAATAAGAGGTAACAGCCAAAAGCACTAAATTTATGCCTAGAGGACCAATACATATATGTGCACCTTTTGTTCAAAAACAAAACCATATGCACTCACCTGTGTTTGCATATTAATGATAAAATTTAACCAATATAAATACTGAAAGTACAGTCTCGGGTTAACCATCTTCCTGAATGAAAATAAATGAGGTGAATAAAACTATGAACTAAAGTTTATCGAAAGTGTTCCCTCCTTATATTGAATGTTCGCAATTACAGGGTACTGGCTTTCATGATAGAGTTGAAAGGGGAACTTCTGCATAAACTTCCGAAATTGCTCATCATAGATGATCGGTGTGCACTGTACATGAGGGCCAAGGCCATAGGATGATATCTCTTTAATTTGGGGTAATTTTAGAATAAAGGGAAATTAGTTTTAGGTAAGTGGCCACCTATATGAGAAGTCCCAAAATAACAAAGCGGCTGGACAATTTGAGATGGAAGGAGCATAAAACATTTAAAAATGAAAAACATCTCACTAAAGAGAAATACTCAGAAATAAACAT
The DNA here is from genome assembly GCA_903798355.1 of Fraxinus baroniana. Taxonomy (NCBI): domain Eukaryota; kingdom Viridiplantae; phylum Streptophyta; class Magnoliopsida; order Lamiales; family Oleaceae; genus Fraxinus; species Fraxinus baroniana. The sequence continues at coordinate 6,212 of CAIGRO010114253.1, read as the reverse complement.
TTAAAATTTTAAAATTGCGTATGTTTGCTAATCTTAAGTTCATTAACCTCTGTTTTTTTAACCAGAAAAATAGGATAGGAGTTATTTATAGTTGTAGTTTGATTTTATTTCTTGTTTAGGTTAAAAATTTCTATTCTTTTAAGTTTTGATTACTTATTATTTTAGGTTTTAATTACTAATATTCCTTAAACTATTAGGATTAGGAGATTACTTTGCATATATAAACAAAGGATTTGTAATTTTTCAATGACCAATTCATTATAACAAAATTATTCTCTACAAATTTTCAAGTTGGTTAAAACTTTATTCTTATTTTAAGAATTTCAATTCCCATTTCACACCAAATTAGCAGTGTTAGAGCAAGGTTTTTCCCTAGTCTGATGGCCACATATGGTGATAGTGGCATTCATCCTAGCGACAATGTTAGGAGGGTTACAAATTTACCAACCTCAGTCTAGAATTTGAAATGAGTATGGATAGGTTTTAAAGATGTTGCTGACAAAAATTTGCACAATTTGACTGCTATTAGTCACTTCAATGAGCCCAGAACACAGCAACGATGGCTAGGAATTTTCCTCGAATCCAAGCTAGGTTCAAATCCTCACAATGTGATCCAGAAACTTTAAAGATTTTCTCGTTATAGATTAATTTTATCTTCTTCAACCAAAAATAGAATAAGAGTTATTTATCGTTGTAGCATCTAGTATAGATTAGGACTTTTTATATTTTTCAATTTCAATTTTAATTACTTTATTTTTTAGTTGGTTCAACTTTATTCTTGTTTCAGAAATTTCAATTCCAATTCAGCTTCCGCAAAAAAACCTCTTCCTCTTTGGTTCAAGTTTAAAACCATTCCATTCTTCTTGTTTCAGTTAGAAAAAAATATTTCCCTTGTAAACTATAGCAATGGAGTATGTGTCGTCAAACGCTAACAAGATACTGGTGATCAAAAATAAGGAAATGTATTAATATAGGACCAGTAGATGATAAGCATACCTGATGACAAAACCACAATAACATATTGCCACCCTAGAGTTGGAGTATGTCTACGAATTGATCGAATTTCAGAAAACGGAACTGCTCTAATAGTGTAAAGGTTCTTATCTGCACCAATATATATTTGAAAAACATAAGCAATACACATAGTTATGAAAAACTAACACATTTGTGTGTTTTGTGCTATTTTATACATCATATAAGAAAAATTACAGTAAGTGAAACTCAAGCCTAACCTCTCTCAGACAACCTCGCATTTGAACTTTGCCCTTTGTATGGAATCCAAGTCTACAATAACATGGAGAATATCACTCCAAAAACCAATTCAAAATAGACTAGTTATCCACTTACGCTAAAAATTACACTTTAATACCCCCTGTAGTTTTTCATTATCACATACAACCTTCTCATAGATGCTATTAAACACCTCATCGAAGTAAAATGTGATCTTGACAACTTTCGTCAAATCAAGCAGTAAAATTCAATAAACTAGCTGGGACTAAAGAAGAAACTTAATTCTATCTGATTAAGCTGACTTATAAAGAATGCAAAGTGTTTGAGAAGTTAAACAAGAATTACAGTTTACAAGGAATTAATTGTTTTGTCTTCAAATCCATAACATGGAACTAATCTTTTCATTGCAAAAAGAGGAGAGTAAACCATTAAATCTATCGGTCTACCATCAGAAGCTTTAAAACTTACATGCAGATATTTCATTTTTTTCCTAACCATAAAGCTAAGAAATTTACACCATATACAATAAATTCAACTTGAAATAGTGACTTGCAACATCCTCTAATTTTCAATAAAATAGGTGATACTGATGAATTGGTACCATGAATAGAGAACTTCCTTGTTTAATCAACTTCAATCGGCCGCTGATCCTCTCCGACGCATATTGAGTTGGATGAATTGTCACGTTATCTTTCAAATACACAATTTCCGCACCCTCTGGTTCGCTTCCTGAGCTCTGTTTGCTGCTGTCGCCCCGATACATGCTCTCTGAACCCTAACAACATCACGCCAGTAATATCGTATTAATAAAAACAGTGTCCAATTTAGAAATTTCACATCAATGCGGCGCCGCAATCAAAAGCAGTACGAGATTAAAACGCCTAATATTCATAATTAACAATTGAACATGTGTGATTAAGTGAAAATCAAGTAATTTGGCGTAAGATCGAATACTTGTTGAATCGACGCAGCGTAATCGGCGTCATCCGACAGATCGTGGAGCTCCGTTTCATGCATCGGCGCTGTCGGCGTGTTCTGTGTGTGTGTGTGAGAGAGAGGAGAGAGAGATTTTCCTTCGCCACTAAGGAGAGGAGGGGGAGGAGAAAAATGAGAGAGAAAACTTGTAGGCTGGAGTAGGGTCCAGATGATGTGGAGGGTTAAAGACGGTTTTCGATATTTAACGCGAGTACGAGAAATTAGGATCTAAAATGTTAATTCATATTTAAACAATATAATTTATATTCATTTATCAATCCCCCTGTATGTCTATAGTAAAATTAAGAAAACAAATTTTAAAATAGTAATTTTTTGGATAATATGTGATTAAATTATAAAAAGATATTTTAAATTTACATATAAAATATTTTATTATGAAAATATGTAATTGAAAATAAATTTGATAAAAAAAAATTAAAATAATGATAGACAAACAAAGATCAAGAAATATAAAGGGTACACGGACCCTAGTCAATTTGGGCATAACCCGCGGTTTACCTCCGCTAGTTACTGAGGGATCGGTGGCTGGTGGTTCAGGATATAGTCTGGTGTATGCTGGGATACCTGTGTATCAAAAAAAAAAAAATATCATTGATTTATTTATTATTTAGAAGGTCATTTAAATAGAAAGACGTATTTGAGTCAACGCGCTAAAGAGACGACGATGCATTTAAGTGTGATCGTTAATCGTGTTCGTCTATATTTAATGAAGTAGTTATTCATCGCGATGACATTGTATATAGTAAATTCAAAGTTCATGTGCATATATCATTACTTGTGAATAATTGAACTTTGAAAATACAATCGAGTAATTTTTTATTTTTTTTTATGGTATTTGTACATCTGAGTGCATATTCTTGATTAGAGCTCAATTTTGTTTTGCTATAGGAAAAGGCGCACTACCTACGAAAACAAAATCGACACATTCTATATTGGAATTTGTTTTATAACTCACCTTGAAATCGAGTTTGAAATTGAACAACTTTCAAATGAAAGTAGAAAATTTGCTCAATTTTGTTCGATAAAGTTGCAAAAAACTGCTAATGTCTCCATTTAAAAAAAATATATTTAACATCAATTTGCAAATTTCAACTCTTTCTTAAGCAAAAAAAAGTGGTATTCTAAAAATCATAAATAGTAGTTAAACGACAATATTAAGGAGTTGTTTGGGAGAGCTGAAATTTTGGATTTAAAGTCCTTTTTTGACCGTTGAGTGTTTCAACGTTAATATTTTCACAGAAATGGGCTGCTTGTTTGTGAGAAACGGTAAAAAAGAAACGGCTCCAAAATCAATTTTAGTTGCAGAAAATCAATGCCAGACAGAGCCTAAGTTTCAAACTTTACAAGTCTGTGCATAATTTTTTTTAATATTTTTTATTATTCTAAAACTATTAAGTAATACATACAAAATATATATGTGATAAATACTGTTATCTTTCCATTTGAATAGTTAGGATTTAGGAAAGCCTTAACCTATCTTGGCCCACTTTTTCATGTGCCTAGGCTCTAGACGTTACGCTTCGAAAATGCTTTATATAATTGTATCTAAGCATGTTTTTTTAAAATACCGATAAAAAAATAATCAATTCTTGTTTACTTTGTTCCAAATATGGATTGTGAAAGTTTTCATCTTTATGTGTGAAATTCAAATTGTATTTATTTCGATCTAATATCATTGGAATCATATAGATTGCACTATGTTCATTCTCGATTGCTTGATCAATAACACAAAACGTTTTATAAAAAGTGAATTACTAATTGCATTTTATCAAGTAGTTTTAAATTTTTAAATAGGCAGAACAATCATGCTACATTGCCCAGTGATGAATCCAGTATTGTGGGTTAGTTAGGTCGGACGTTGACTGCTGATCATCGATAATCAACGTATGTAATAGTGAAGTAGTTTATTAATATTTAATTAAATAATATTAAAAATCCTTCAAATTATTCGAAAATACACTGAAATGAAAGTCAACTAAGACGACTGCATTTTCTGTCTTTCCCCTTCTAGAGTCCTCATTCTTCTACTTTCTTCTCTCACCACATATGGGCCACATTCTTACGTAGTCACTTAATGTCTTTCTTCATTCTTCTACCCATTATCCTTTATTCACACATTATTCTTCTATATTCTTCTCTCAGTCATAATAACTCCTAAGTCATAACATACCAAAAACATAAAAATTAAGTCCATTTGATTGCAAGAATGAAATTTGAGTAGAAAGAAAATGAATTTCAAAAATTGAATTGCCTAGAACTTGTTTTATTAGGAATTGTCAATTAATTGTGTTTGATAGATATAATTTTCCACCTGAAAAATATTGAAATTTTGGATCTTTTAGTATAATTTGTTACAATTGGTACACATTAAAATTTTTAGTTATATATTTTATAGAATTTATTTATCAACATTTTAATTATAAATTTTATTAATTTTTATCAAAATCTATAAAAATTCTGATTTTTAACAGATCCAAATGAGGCAAAAGCTACATGAACCTTTATGGACAATTTTATAAATTCATTTCTTATTTTATCATTTATCTTATGTTGCACTTCGAACAGTCTTTTCCCACTCATTTTTCTTTGTTCTTATTTTTAATCTAAACAAGCAAATTGTTCAAAGAATTAAACTACTTGTACACTTTGTTTGTATATTAAATTTGACATTTCAAGATGTGTCAAAATTTGGGCAATTGATTGTTTAATGTATTGTTAAAATCAATGTATAAAAAACTATCACCCCACAACAATGTTAAACTTGATGTAACTGTGGCAAGACCGTTGTTTAAAAGAAAGCTCTCCTTTCGTTTTGTAAAAAAATTACACGTCGATAATATTTTTCAAATCTAACTTCCTAGTTTTTGCCCGAAAAATTATCCACCTGGTTGGAATTCAAAACAGTTTTTCAATTAGGGTTTTATTATGTGAAGAACTTGTTTTGGGTACGAAGAAAATGGGAAAACTGTGGGAAGACGAGAATACCATTCCCTTTAAACGAGGGTAGGATTCATGCGTTCATTCAACAGTATCGTAGAAGAAATCATACATTAAAATCGTTAGTTATCATAACGATTCATTAATGTTAAGAGAACTAGAATGACTGTGTGAAAGGAACTGGAAATAGAAAGGTGTTTGGGTAGTATTCGAATCTTCTTCCCCATTTTTTTTGTGGGTGGATGAGAAAGAGAGGGGGTAGCGTAAGTAGGTCGATGAGCGGAAAGTTGAAGTTCTGGGAAGTGCGAATTGCTTGGAAAATAAAAATATATCCCTCAAAGAAAATGTTTTCTTGCGTTTTAGGAAAATATGGTCACATGATCAATTTTTGAAAAAATATTTTCTATAAAAAAAGGTCAATCAAACACCTTAAAACTAGGAATTTGAATGAAAAAAGAAATTTCATAAAAAATAAAGAAAATCAAACACTCCCCAAATGTTTTTTAAATTGATGAAGATTGGAATTGTGAGAATAATGAGAAATTTGTTCTTGTTCCACTAGTGTGAACTAGTAGTTAGGGTCGAGCCATCTAATGTAGCCCGATATGGGAACTAAATTCTAAGACCAACCTTCTAATAAAAGCCCAATATGACGTACCCTATTATCAGTCCAGTAACTATCTTGGCAACTATAGGCCAAGTCCAATACATCATTATGGATTGACATATTCGACAAATAACAAAGGGGTACTTACAAAAATACCCTTAAAATTAGGAATGTTTTGAAAAATCATACGAAAGTTTTTTAGGAAGTAAAAAATATTGTGTAAAATAAAAAAGTGACACTTTTTTATAAAAATTGTCACTTTTTTACTATTTTTAAAAAAATTGACACAAACTAAAAAAAAGTGATAAAACTCAAAAAAAGTGACACACACTCAAAAAGTGATACAAACTCAAAAAATTGACACAAACTAAAAATTAAAAAAGTGACAAAACTCAAAAAAAGTGTCACACACGTACTAAAGAGTGGCACAAACTCAAAAATA
>CAIGRO010114239.1:0-11497 GCA_903798355.1 Fraxinus baroniana | reverse complement strand
ATTTGTTAATGGACAGGTTACAAGAGTTAGTCTTTATATGTGTCTCGATTTTTCACTATCCAGTATACGAAAAATTCATCTGTATATTCATCTGCACACAGTTCTTGTTTTTCTGCCTTTTTCGTTTCTGTTCGAATCTGGTGGTGATATATTTCAGACACAAAGTTAGTTCGTTGGAGTAGAGTCTGTTGTCCTCAAATTTTACTGGTTTCTCCATTGTATCCTGGGAAGCAGACGTTCATACTATACCTCAAGCACGTACGGTGAGGAGGCGAATCTGTTTTAAGGAAACTGTGTTTGACACAAGCCTCGGGTTAAAAATTTTATACAATTTACTTACTTGTTCTTACTCGATTCGCATATTGATGTTTTGTAATTATTTAAATTACTTGTTATTTCTTGCTGCAATCAACAAATCATTGGATTTGTTATATGTAAAATTTAATCTGTTATGATATGTAAATCGGTGTATGAGCCTACTGCATATACGGCAAATTCGGCATCCAATCTGTATATACGGTATCCAGTGTGTAAATTCAATATTCAATATTGAAACAATTATCCTACAAGTTATGTGCTGGCCACAACCCACTACAACTTTCTTCCTGTATCAAGACTGGAGAATACCTATGGAAAATATTGACAGAGTTCCTTTGTCTCAAAATTTTTAAGTATAATTGAACAATCAAACACAGACTAATAAAAGCACATCTGAATGTATAAAATGAATAGAGAAATCAGGAGATGAGTCCTATGAGCCTATAACATTAATGAAGTGAATTCGCCTGCTAATTTTTTATTTTTTTATACCATCATCAACGGTTCTGATTGGGACCAGATTTATTTTTGGAATGTTTCATGAGTTGTGAAGTTTTGAAAAAAAACATATATTTATTTAATTGAAGCTCCAATGACTAACAAAAATACAATAGAAATTATTGAAAAAAAATTTAAGAGATATTTTGGACAATTCAAAATCATTCGGTAGAAAAGTTTTTGTATTCGAAGGAGATTTTCGCCAAGTACTGCGTGTCGTCCCAAAAGCAACAAGACAACAAACAATTAATCAAAACTTGATTAGATCGTATCTTTGGGAGAAAATGAAAAAGTTGCAACTAAATTAAAACATTCGTGCTCAAATGACAATCGATTTGTACGATACTTGATCCAAATTGGTAATGAAATCTTACATAGAGGGTTATTTCATCACTTTCCGAAATGCAATTATATGTCGTACTTTCTCGCTGAGTTTCAACACAAACAACAAAAATGTTGGTAAAAGCAAAAAATAAACACCGTATACATAGAAGTGTTTTTGTAATCAAAATATTATATTTCAGTTTATTCAACATTTACACATCATATGCATATGGTATATAAGAAAATTAATCATTACAATTTCCCAAAATAATTATAAACATACCAAAAAATCAAAATCTAACGCTATAAATATTTCTAAACTTATTGTAACCGAGTGTAGCTGATTGATGTAATTTAAAAATCAAATTTAAAAGGATTTTTAGAATGGGAAACTAGATTCCAAATTTGAAGTAGTTTTCAGCTCCGTTGAATTTTGCAACGAGATTTGCTAAAATTTCAATGATTTTTGTCTCTAGCATTTGGGAAAAATTAATTTTGGAACAATTCTAGCTCAATTTGGTTTGAAATTGTTTAGGGCCCGTTTGGTTTTTGTTTCAATTTTCTTTTTGAGTTATTTTCAATTTTTTGTTTTGAAGTTTTGTTTTCATGTTACTAAAAACGTGTTTGAGTTATCATTTTGAAAAATTATTTATTAAAACAAAAAACTAGAAAAGATGTTTAGTTTGAAAATTTGAAAAATTATTTCATTGCATTTTATTCCATGACATTTGTTTATTTGTTAAAAATAGAACTATTTTTTTATTAAATATTATCAAGTAATATATACATTTTAAAGTTGATGAATTTTACAATATTTTTTTCTCTTACAAAAGTAAAATAAATAATAAATAATAAATTGAGTTAAAAATATAGGAAATAAAACAAAATTAATGATATGGACTGAGAATATTTTTATTTGTTTTCATTTAAATATGTATTTTTAAAATTTTTACATAAATAATCATTAAAAGTTTGAATTATATTTTTTTTTTGTCATTTCTTATTATTTTTTAAAAATTAGAATTTTATTTTAGATTTTAGATTCTTTATTTTTAGAATTTTTTAGATTTTTATTTTTAAAATTTTTATTTGTTAAAATTTTATATTTATATTGTTTAATATTCTTAAATTTTAAAATCTTATTTGAATAAAAATTATTTAAATTCTTTTTTTTTCCATGTTTTGATTGTTTTCAGAATTTTTACTGAAAATACTCAAAACGCCTAAATTGCATTTTGATTTTTATGTTATAAATTTATCATTGTTTTCCAAAATGTATTTTCAGAAGCACATTTTGACCTGTAGGTTATTAGTCTTTGGGCTATAGTTAATTTAGGTTCGTCGGTAGTGATGACAAAAGAATCAATCCCGACGGGTTGGCTTGGCGGGGCGGGGCGCCCCACCCCGAAGCATCCTGAACCCGTCCCGTGAAGAATAAAAAAAATAATTAACTACAAATTTTAAAAAAATTAGTAAACTGAAAATTTTTGAAAAAAAAATAAAAAAAATTTAAATGGGACAAGAAATGGGGAAAACCGGTGCCCCGAACTCGCACCATTGCCATCTCTATTAGTTAGTTATAGGATACTTTTGATATGTTTGTTAATTTTAGAATTTGTAAAATTATTTTTGAGGGCAAATCTCAACTCTTTTAGAAATTGTAGGGTATCCCATCCCATTTAACAATAGGTTCCAATTTCCAACTCTTTAACCGGCCCCCGCGCGGACCCGATAATGGAAAGCACGTTTTTAACCCACTTTCCCGCGAAAATCTCTCCTCCAAAATGTCGCCCCCCCTCTCTGCCAATCCCGAATCTGAATATCATCGTCCAAATTTTCTTCTCGCTAAGTGTCCAATTTCATTGAAATTGAATTCACGATGTCACGAAATCCAGCCACCTCCGATCACAAGGATTTTTTACGAAAAATTCCTCCGATCTCCATTAGGCGCAGAGGAAATGTTGATGGAAACGAAGAGGAGGAGAATCTTGATTTAGGTAAGAATGAGTCGAAGAGGGGGAAACCTTTAATTGTTGAGCCCTCCATGCTTGGTCTGAATCAACTCAGGACCCAGTCGGTTCCTTCGCCTCTTGATTTTGGTAATTTAGGGACTAGTAATAATCAAGAGAACGATGGAAGCAATTGGCTAGCTAAATCGACTTCAACTTCTCAACGATCTGCTGTCACTTGTATTGAACAAGGTGGATTTTTACAATTCGATATGTTTATGTAAGCGTGCATGTGCGTGGTAATATATGTTAATGTTTGATTTGGAATCTATTGAAATCACATAGATAAATATGTCCAAGTGTTAGTGTTAATTAGCTGGCAGAGAATGTAGAATGAGGAATAACTATTGCAGATTCAATGATCTTGAATAGTTCTTCACTTTAGGGTTTGAGAATCACTATACAAGTTTGAATCAAAGAGGACAGAAGCATCATTTAATTATTCAGGTCCTCTGTTTCAGAAAAAAAGTTACAAAAACGAGGTCTGAGAGTTTTGATTTCCTTTTACTTTCCATTTCGATTATTTGGAAAATATTTAATAAATCTTAGTAGTCTAAGCTCAAATTTAAGTCAAAATATACATCTGAAAGGCATGTTACTGTTTGCAGGTACAAAGGTCCAATGGAGTCAATCAAAACCTTTGAGAATCCCTTCGCCCCACCGTTCGGGGTCAGAGGTAATCATACTCCACTTCTTCATGGCTGTTCTATTCTATTAGATGTTTTAGAGGTCTCTTCTATAGTATTAAATTAGATGAATGAATTAGGTAGCTGAGCTTCATGTCCCTGTGCTTTTTGTAGGGTTACAATGCAGCTTTTGTCAAGGAAATACAATCTCCACGTTTCCAGGCTATTCTGCGTCTAACAAGTGGTCGTAAAAAGAGAGCATCAGATATTAAGAGCTTCTCTCATGAACTCAATTCAAAAGGTGTTCGACCACTTCCATTCTGGAAATCTCGTGCTGTTGGTCGTGTGGAGGTATGCAAGATACACCATGCACCCTCCTGTTTCTCCTTGTCAACACAAATATTTTGCCTTGTCACACAGATTTTTCGTATTTTTGTCATTCATTTTCTCATTCTCAATGATGCATTTAACTTCCAATATCAACTCTTTCCAGGAGATTATGTTGATGATTCGGTCAAAATTTGATAAATTAAAGGAAGAGGTGAATGCTGACTTGGGTATCTTTGCTGGGGATTTGGTGAGTATACTTGAGAAGACTTCAGAATCTAATCATGNAATCATGAATGTAAAGAAGGTTTGGAGGATTTGTTAGTTATAGCCAGGCAGTGCGCAAAGATGTCACCCAACGAATTTTGGTTAAATTGTGAAGGCATTGTACAGAATTTAGATGATCGCCGTCAAGAACTACCCATGGGAACTCTCAAGCAAGGGCATACCCGCCTTCTATTTATTCTCAGCCGCTGCACTCGTCTTGTTCAGTTTCGAAAGGAGAGTGGTTATGGAAAAGATCACATTCTGCCTTCACACCAACTTAGTGACCTCGGTGTCTACCCTGAAGGTGTTCTTGAGGCATCACAGGGTTGGAAAGAAACTGATGAAAGACAAACTTACAAAGTCCATGAACAGGACCAAAGCAATAAGAATGCCAAACTTGACCATGTAATTGAAGAGGTTAGCACTGCAAAGAGTGTTGCTTCACCCACAGGAAGCTATAGGATGTCATCTTGGAAAAAACTTCCATCTCCATCTGATAAAAACCGGAAATTCCACGACATTGTTGATGCCCCTTCTAAGGATAAATCTGATAAATTGCAACAGAAAGAAGAAATAGATAGTGCTGAAAGTATTGATACTCCAGTCTATCAGCCCGAACAGTCAGAAAATTCCTTGAAGGTAGGTCCAATAACATGGGGAGTGTGGGATCAACAACAAACGGCATACGAGGATTTATTGATATGCCGTATATGTGAAGTTGAAATACCAATAGTTCATGTTGAACATCACTCTAGAATTTGTACAATTGCAGATAGATGTGATTTAAAAGGATTTCCCGTAAACGAACGGCTTGAAAGAGTTGCAAAGACCCTGGAAAGAATACTAGAATCGTGGACACCAAAAAGCGTAAGCACTGTGTTGGAAAGTCCTGAAGTGTCAAGAGTGTCGATAGCCAGTTTACCAAAAGAGTTGGATGAGTTGTCACCAGAGCATAACAACTTGTCTTTCCGATGCTATGAAGACATGTTGGATTACGTTTGTGAGGCTGATAACTCTTCTCCCGTGGATGATATCCACAATTTTCCTCAATTATCATGTGAAAATTGTCCCACTATACCTGATCATATTAAGAAAACCTCGTCACCATTGACACCTCGATCGCCTTTAGTAACCCCGAGGACAAGCCAAATAGAGCTTCTTCTGAGTGGACGGAAAACAATATCTGAATTTGAAAGTTATCAGCAGGTATTGATTTTTTATATTATCTAAATTTTTTCACATGGAAATTTTTTTATACCATGTTCATTTCAGTTACCAACTTTCCGTCCCGAGATTTTTTTTTTAATAATCACAAGTGTTCCATGATTTCATATGGCTTTTTATTTTATTTTAAAGTGAATTCTAGTTCTTATACGAATTGTTGAACATATTGTAGTTCATCTTCTTTCTTCTTAGTGATCTATATCTTGCATTACTTGGTTTTGCATATTTCATTCTACCTGGACCTTTGACTCTGTAAATTTTTCTTCCTTAAAAGCTTACGTTAATAGATTAGAGAACAAGAAATGCCAATTACAAAGTTTTATTTTGTTATAAATCAGTCTTTACTTTACAAGACAAGGCCATTGTTTTCCTTTGTGATCCTTATGTAAATTCATCCTTACTTGAGCTTTGCAATAAAACAGAATTGTGAGCTGTTTCTGACTTTTCTATGATAGAACATGAAATGCTGATTTTGCCTCTTTTTGTACTTTTGAGAATGCAATTCACAGGTTTCATTCAGTTTTGGTTCATTGTCAAACACTGTTTTTGTTAGAAACGTTTTTTGACTTTATGTCTTACTTAAATTTGGTAAACTGATGCTTTTCCCTTGTCGGATACAGGTAAAAAATAATTCTCGTTGTTTCTTGGCTGTAATTTATAATTTGAAAAAAATTGCTAGTAATTTAACTTACTAACTACACCATGAAATGGTAAGACAGATACATAAGCTGTTGGATATTGCCCGATCTGTATCCATTGTCAACAATAATAACTACAGTACCTTGGAGTATATGCTTGAGCGTTTAGAAGACCTCAAATATGCCATTCAGGATAGGAAGGTGGATGCTCTTGTCGTTGAGACATTTGGGAGACGCATAGAGAAACTATTGCAGTAAGCTTAATTTTCACAAGTTAACATTTATCCATTTGTTACTGTATTCTGCATTACATACGGAAATTTTGCTGGCCTGGGGCCGTAAAGTCAGTTGAACCACTGAAAATTTGTTAGGGCTTTGCTTGTCTTGAGGCTTGTTAGATAAATTATCAAGGAAACACATGTTTAAGTTCATATGAATATGAGCTTGCTGAGGCGACTTATATGCTAAAAACACATTCGTAATATTCTACAATGATTAAAGCTATTCAGAAGCTCTGGAATTTCAACCTGAGGTGGTATAATCCAAAGCAAACATATTTTTGATAGTCATATGAGAATAATTTGCTAACAATGAATCAATAGAAGAGTCAACTATCCGAACGACCATCTTGGATAGCAGCCTAATGTTGATGTGCTGAAAATATGCCAGAATATCATCATATGCTGAACGCAAGTGAAGAAGATTTAAAAAAAAAAAGTGAAGAAGATAAAAGGGAGTGCATTCTGCAATAGTTGACTAGATAAAAGATGACAAAGTTGTTAAGCCCTAGATTTCATCTTGAAAGGTCTATCTTGTTAAGAGAGTTAATTCAAACTATTATAAATTAACTTATATTTTCATTTTTATTAGATATGAAATTTTATCCCTTAACACGCCCCCGTAAGATGGTGGATCGTTTGAACAAACTAATCTTGAAATATGTGTGCTCATTTTTTTTAGTTTTAATCCGATCGAATTGCTTGTTTAATGGCTCCGATACTATGTTAAGACTTAGAAATCAATCTTAAAAGGTCAATGTTATTAAAATGAGTAGTCCAAACTCTTCTAAATTGGTCTATATTTTTATTTTATTAGATGTGAGTTTTATCCCTTGACAACAGCGAATAACGTTTTGTGGGGGATGACACTTTGTTTGCTGGAAGTCACATACTTGTAGTGCAATTTTTATTATTACTCAGCACGATGCATGTATAAAGTGAATAAAATATTTAGTGTTGTAAATCACTTCGTCTAAAAGTTTAAACTTTTAGTCCTGTTTGTTTACATTAAAAATTTTCATTTTTATTCTTCAATTCATTTTCAACCACACATTTTTCAATAAAATAAAATTTTCCATCAAATTATTAATTTTTTTTTCAATCAATCTATTATTTCAAAATAATGTGGCTCAAATATATACATATATTTGCGTTATGTTCTAAACATCCCCATTCTGTACACATAGTGATGGCAAATGAGTCGACCCGGCTCGGCTTGTTGCCTACGAGCTCAGCTTGTTACCCACGCGCTCGAGCTTGAGCTCGTGGCTCGTTATAAAACGAGCCGAGCTCCTACTCGGCTCGTTGCTCGTGGGCGAGCTAGTACTGTAGCGAGCAGAGCCGAGTTACTTGACTCGAACTCGCCTGTTTTAATAATTTTTTTTCAACTATCCTTCTATTTATATATATATATATATAAAAAAAGACGAGCCCCTCGTAAAAAACTAGTCGAGCAGGCTCAGTTGGCCTACCAAGCAGGTCTGCTCGGCTCGTGCTGGGGCTCGTGAACAGCTACAGTACGAGTCGACGAGCCGCTCGACTCAATTGTCACCACTACGTACACACTAGTTTCATTTTTTCTTGAAAGATTTGTCGCGAACACAATTTTCTAAGTAGGTAGCAAGAATATGTCCCACTTCTTTTCAAATTTTTTAATTGTTGACTTCCATTTGTCTCTCTTAAACTTGACAGGGAGAAATATGTACTTCTATGTGGGCAGATAGACGATGAAAAGGCGGAATCATCAAATAACATGGCTGATGATGATATTACAATGGAAGATGATATAGTTCGTAGTTTGCGTGCAAGCCCCATCGTTCCATGTACTAAGGATCGAACATCTATTGAAGATTTTGAAATAATTAAACCTATAAGCAGAGGTGCTTTTGGGCGAGTTTTCCTGGCCAGGAAAAGGGCAACTGGTGATTTATTTGCTATAAAGGTCCGACTCTATGCCAATGTCCAAAGTTGTATAGTCATGAATTTGAAATTGTTTAGAGCACATCATTTTAATTTGTTTAAACCTAAAACATGACAATAAAAATAAGAGATTAAGCCCAGTTTGATACAAATTAAAATTTTTGTTCCCTTTCTTCAGCTGATTTTGAGCCGCACATTCTTCAATAAATTTTTTTTCTATCAAATCAACAACTTTTCCTTTTCAATCACATATTTTACGTCAATCTACTATTGCAGAGTATATTCTTTTTCAGAGTGGCTCAAATACTGTGAATGGAATTTTGTACTTAAAGTACCGCACTGACATGACGTCACCACGTGTTCATGATAATAGTTCCCATTAGTTACACTTCAGTGTTATCAGTGTAATGAGAGCAGCCAGGCTTTTATGATTGTACCTTAAATGACCTGATGCAGTATTTTTCTATAAACTGTCATTATTGGAAATTTACAGGTTTTGAAGAAGGCTGATATGATTCGCAAAAATGCAGTAGAAAGTATCTTAGCTGAACGTGATATTTTAATTTCAGTTCGCAATCCTTTTGTGGTGAGCAGATGCTATATTTTAAAACTCGGTGGAGATTGCACCTACTTTAGTGGAAGTTGAACATATACCTTGTTTACTAATTTATAATATGAATGTGAACAGGTCCGGTTTTTCTATTCTTTCACGTGTAGGGAAAATCTTTATTTGGTTATGGAGTACTTAAATGGAGGAGATCTTTTCTCTTTGCTGAGGAGCCTAGGCTGCTTGGAGGAAGATATGGCACGCATATATATTGCAGAAGTTGTAAGGACTGTAATTCCTATTGCATTAAATTACAGATAATGATTGCTATTTTCAGTTTCTCCTCAATGATCAGTATATCTTTATCTGTTTCTTTCAGGTTCTTGCTTTAGAGTACATGCACTCATTAAATGTCATTCATAGGGACTTGAAGCCAGACAACTTGTTGATAGGTCCGGATGGTCACATCAAGGTCAATATGTAAAAGTGTTACTTATATTCCCTCCTCATCTAATTCGAGACACTTTCCGTTTTCAGATGACTTGTGAAAAACCTCACAATCTACAAATTAAAAATGCTATATATTTTGATCCCTGAGTTGTTCGTGTAAAGTTAGCTATTGAATTTTGAGAGAAGAACGTGTCTTGATATTCAAACTCACATCAAAACATGTGGTAAAAACTGGAGGGCACAAATGAAATCTTAAGGTGTAAGAGTGAAGGTATATTTCATAAACTTCGTGCCCAAAGGTGTTTGACAAGTAACGTGAAACGGAGTGAGTACTTTATGGTAGTGACTTTCTTATTTTGAACATTTTGTTAGATGCCTACCCTTTTACTACTAATCTTTCATTTTAGTGTCATTCCCTTACCGAGCATAGGTGTCATCAAAGTATTGATTCCCCCACAAAATTGACATCCATAATAACAATGAATAATGCTATATGTACATCAACCATGACGACTTAGTTGATATTATGTGGAGAAAATATGTGATGTGATGTGATGTGATGAGTGAGTTTAGAATCAAGAGTGTAGATGTTGACACATGGATAAGTGTGAAAATGGTGTAAGAGAGAGTGTAAATGTAGCAAGGTTGAATAACAATTGTTTCTATGTATGGGGAAGGGGCGACAGCATTTATAGCCCCCTTTGTATGAGGAATAACCTAAGAATACACACTTTGTGGCCCTAGGATCAAGTTTTCCCCTCAAATGTTGATGGACATATATGTACGAGGCAACCAACTTCAAAACATTGAGGATACCTATGCTCACGTCACCTATTTAGTAAGTGGATGCCCTTCCGAGTTCTTAACTTTCAGTCACTTGAAGACAAGCTTCAACACTAGGATTTACTTGAGTTGAACCCTCAAGTTGACTGGCCCTGCCATCACAAGTTAAATCAAATCTAACTGATGTATTATGGACCTCGTTGAAGTTTAGATCCTTTCAATTATTTGTAGCTCCTCGTGACACCTCCTTTACTTTTGCTTTACGATTATCAATCATCCTACTATGACCATCAACCATTGTATTTTTCAGTTCTCACAAATCTAATCCCTACTGTTACAGTTGACAGATTTTGGGCTCTCCAGAGTTGGTCTTATAAACAGTACAGATGACTTATCTGGTCCATCTGCTTTACTTGGGGATGATAAACCTAAAGCTGAAGCACATTCATCAGTCAAAAGAGAACAACGGCAAAAGCATGCTGTTGTTGGAACCCCCGATTACTTGGCACCAGAGATACTCCTTGGCATGGGACATGGTTTGAATCTATCTGCTGATAAATTTATATTTGTATAAGAGAGAACAGGTGACATTTATTGCTTTCTTTGTTATCAATTTTGCTGTCGTCTTTATCTCTCTGTGATTTTCTTCTTTTAGGTGCAACAGCTGATTGGTGGTCTGTGGGTGTCATTCTTTTTGAGCTCCTAGTTGGAATTCCGCCTTTTAATGCTGAACATCCACAGGTACGATATCTTTATATGATAATCTTTGGGTTACATGATAAGAAATTTCCTCATGAGTAACTGCCTTTCCAATGTTACTTTAGTTCTCAAGGTTTTACATCAATACTATGCAAGCTAGTTATCCCTGGGATGCCAATTTTTTCTTTTTTCTTTTGGCACATTTTCTGAACTGCTGATTGGAAAGCAATGTGGTTTTTTTATATTGATGCAAATCTTTAACTTCTGAGGGTATTTGACTATTGATGAGACCATTAACATATAAAAATTAGGTCCAGGGCTGGTGATTTATGCAAAGCCTACAGTTTTGTGTAAATCCACAGAACTGGCACGGGTCATTTAGGAGTTCTTTTCAGCTATTTGAATGGCTATAACTGAACAGTTTTGAGTTAGCTCTCACAAGGTTTAAAAAGGTGGAACTAAGTATTGAGGCGTTTTTTCTTTATGAGCTCGTAAGCCTCGAGGCGGTTTGAGGCGTAAGTCACACAAAAAACAAAAAATCTAAGTGAAAAAATTATAAAATACTACAAAAAATAAAAATTGGAGCATA
>CAIGRO010114227.1:0-11143 GCA_903798355.1 Fraxinus baroniana | reverse complement strand
CAGTCTCATATTTAGACCTGTTTTTCACGGGGTAGACGGTCGAATTTGAGGATTATGTCTGAAGCAAAGTTGTAGCCCTTGAAGTAAGCTTTCCAACGCATTTTGAATCACCTCAATCGGATATTGGGAGAGGAAGATATGATCAGAATACTGAAAGCTGTCCGACGGGAAAAATGGATGTCGCATAGTTAAAAGCTACGTGGATCTCATCAAGCAAGCTATTGATCTACACTATTGCTGATGATATTAATGATTTTTATGCTTTTATAGTATTTTCATTTTAACAATTTCTTATTGTGGTCTTTATGTGCTTACCAGATTTTGGGATCCTGGCCACGAAAAAATTCCACTTTCCTGTTTCTGAAGCAAAGTTGTAGCCCTTGAAGTAAGCTTTCCAACGCATTTTGAATCACTTCAACCGGATATTGGAAGAGGAAGATACGACCAGAATATTGAAAGCTGTCTGAAGGGAAAAACGGATAACTATGCGGTCGCACAGTTAAAAGCTACGTGGTTCTCATCAAGCAAGCTATTGATCTACACTATTGCTGATGATATTAATGATTTTTATGCTTTTATATTATCTTCATTTTAACAATTTCTTATTGTGGTCTTTATGTGCTTACCAGATTTTGGGATCCTGACCACGAAAAAATTCCACTTTCCTGTGAGCCGGACGAGAAGATTCTGGAACTATTTGCATCAGATGACATGGCTCCAGAGAATGGAGATCCAAAACTTACTCGATCTTTTTCGGAGATGTTTGAAAGACGGGAGCCAAGATTCATATCCTGGTTGTCAAATGACGGGATTATGCGATCAATGCTTGGTCTACCAGAGCTGACAAATGATATATCAGAATCTGGGATTGTGCGTTCTCCATATGACCAGTTTGATGTTTTCCCTCTAGTAAACGGTGATCTGCGTAAGTAGTAATGTTTATCAGTTCCGTAATTTTAAGTTTTATGGCTTTACGTGCCGTCAACTGAAAAGTAAATTGTTTGTTTATTTTTTCTGTTTCGTAAACATATTGTTTACAAACAACCAAAAATGACAATTCAAATTGCTTTGGCATAAAGCAACATATAGGAAGTGTATAATGCATATTGAATCTGTGTGATAGTGTAAATGTAACAGTGGCTTACTTTATTAAATCTGTGTTATCAGTTGAGGATCTAGGTATAAATGCTGGCCTGTTGACAGAATTACCTGTTGAGATAGAGAAACTCAGTTTTCTTTTGCAACATCAAATCTGGGTAAAGAAATGGACAAAAGTAGATTAAACAAATATCTCATGTTCAGTGCCTTGGGAGAAATGCCCATCCATTGGAACAGGAAGAGGGTAAGTTTGATTCTGCACGGGGTGAGGAGTTTGATTCAGGGCTGTAATGGTGGCTGATCTGACGGATGATAGTTTCCCTTTAGAGATGATGTATACATTGCAGAATTCAGGTGTCTCCTTGGATATGTAGGTCGCTAAATCTGCACTCTTGAATCTTCTGTGCCAGAAATTTATATAAGGTATTTTTGCCATTTTTGATAGTGACAGTGCTCATAAACTTCAGGTAATTACCTAGCAAAGCCACCCCTTGAAGTGGCACCTATCACCAAATTCTCCATCAAGTTGTGCTTAACATACTCGCAAAGGGCTCTTGCTACATCAGTGTCTTCAAGTAAGACTTCATTAACTTGTATCTGTGGCAAATTTACTCAAAGGCTTCCCCGATTAGCATAAGTGAAATCCATTCTTTTTATCAAATGACAGGGGAAGCATCTGACCATTTACAGACAAAATCGAAAGTACAACTTTGAGAAAGTCGATAGTACTTACGTCCTTACGGGTGCAGAAGCAACGGAAGTGAAGGAACAACTCCTTGGTTTGACTATCAATTTGGCAGGCCTTGTATGATTTTATGTCATCATTGTCGGAAAAAGCAATGTGACTTCCCACTGAATAATTAGAGAATGGATATGATTTTGAGGGAGGAATATGCACGAAGGTATAGCATAGTTCAATACCGCAAAAATGTTGGCAGATGCAATGAAGGATTTTACACATTTGACTATCAATGACATTGTGTTCATCAGGCAAGTTGATTATTCCATGAGACTTTCACAATTAAATTTTCACGAGCACGTCAAATGACAATTAAACGCCCAATTTTCACAAGCACTAATGTCCATATCAGGCCACCCCAACCCCAGCATAAACAAAAAAATACCAAAATCTAAAATGGTCGAAGTCTAACATGTTTATTATTGACTCATGTAACGCATGCGATCCAAAGAAACTCGTGCTAACTTTTGCATGAAGACATAATACTAAAACATCAGCATGCATCTTTGGGGTTTATTATTATGACCTTTAGCTCAACTTCTTTATTTTTCATAGTCGAACAAAAACACATAAATTTTTCCATATAGATGACAAAATTCGCAATCTTATTCATGCAGGAAGACAATTGGGGAGATGCATGGAAAAGGAGTACATTAGATGGAGTTGGAGCTGACAAGGTTAATCCCGACCAGAGAAATGAAGAGCAACGGCAAGAAACGGAGGTGCATAGGTAGAATACTTATTATTCATAACAAAGTGCAATGCTTGTATTAGTATTTTATTTCCACTTAAAAGAAACTGACCCAACCTGACTTCACAAGAACCTTCAAATACATTGAAGTGCTGTCAAAATGAAAACATGATCATGCACTTTTGAGGGTTTAGTATTATGATGATCATTAACTTAATTTCTTCATTTTCTCATTGTTAACAAAAACGAGCCAAGTTTTCCACATATTGACGATCTTCAATCGTGCAGGGAAGAAATGCAAAGCACGAGATAGATAACATTACTTGGCTTGAGTTTGACATGGATGAGGGTGACCCTTTTGCCTTTTCCAAGAAGATGATCACAAGCCCATTTCAATGCAGCTTGGCTCCCTTTGTCCTTGTCAATTGCCACTGCCACCATCTCTTTGCTTTTGTCTACGTGCCCTCTTTGGCTCGTCATTTAGAGGCAAAGGGAATTCACAGAAAACGAAGATATTGAACTTTTTTTAGAAAATTAATTTTGCCTCCAATGCAGAAATCTCTCCAATGTTTGAGAGGCTATTAGATTGGAGATTTAACAGATTCTTTGTTATTCCCAAAATTTAGATGAATATTTTTTTTTACAAGTTTGTTAGGTTCTTTGTTTTTCCTACAAACGTGTGGGCTATATGTTGTCAAAAAAAACACATCCCTTATTATTCGGATTTGTTGTCATTTTGCCATACTTTGACTTTTGAAGGAGTTGGGACTTTGATAATTACATCATGATTCTATGGTACAATCGTATAGAAATTTGAATATAGGAGATTCATTGAAAACAAAATTTGAAATCGGGATAAATGGGGTAGGAGTGGAGCAGGAATTAAAATATTTCATTTTTGTGCTATGATTTTTTTCTTTTTACTCCTTTGTTCATTTTTTAAATACGATTTAAATTTCAAAACATAAATAAAATGAAAAATTGTCTATACCATGTAAAGTTATTTGCGTATCATTCCTTGACAATAGTTAGACAATGGTTCATCACTTCGCTTGATTGTTCGTACCAACACAAATGAAAAGATAATGTATCTCGTGTTTCGTACAAATCGGACTTCACTCAAATCATTACGTAGGTCGAGAAACAAGTTTGGATAAAACATTGTATTTCATTTCCTTCTAATCTCTCTTGAATAAAAATTTTTTGAGTTACCATATAAATATGCCTTGCTAGAATTTTTTTTTAAAAAAATCAATTTTTTTAAGTAGAACATGTTTGATAAATACAAATTACTTAAAAGTAAAATTGACCACACTCAGCCTAACATGTCTTAAAGTTTGTAAAATACCCTAGTTGAAAAGCTTTAAGTTGCCACTCTTTTGATTATCTCATTTTGATTGTAGCCAATCAAAAATTAATTTTTTGCAGATAGTTCTTATTGTATCTAAAAATGTTCTGTTTCTCTGTAAATAATTTAATCAATCTGAATTTTGAAACAAAAATTTGAATGTTGTAACAAGCAGTTCTTGATAATGTGTCGAGGAGTGTTTAACTGTAGATGTCAAACAATGTTCCACGTTATGATGAGCTTCAAGAAAATTATTCAAAATTATTGAAGAGTGGAAGTATGTTGTACCAAACACATGTACGCTAGTATTTTCAGCTCGTTTCTATTGATTTTTTTAGCGTTTTTCGTGTTTTAGGAAACAACCCTGAGCCTGGATAAACTTGATGAAATAGTGAGCTCAAGTATCACTAGATAAATTTCACCAGATTAATGAATGCAGCTCATAATTCCAATGAAAATATATCATGATCATTCCAATTATAATTGAAGGGAAAATAAAAAATAAAAAAATTAGAGATTCTTTCCTACTTAATTTCAACCAGTATTGATAAATAAGAAATCATCAGACAATCCTCTCGAAGACCTCATATCACCTTCACTTGTATAGGAAGAATAAAAATCATCATCTGTATCCTTCTCCTTAACTTCCTCAATCTTTTCAACAACCTCTTTTATATCCCATCTTGAATCCAAATCTGCCTCGCAACAATGTAATCCTATCTTCAATAGCTTCATCATTTCGCCTTCGCTATTTCTTGTTCCTGCTATGTCTTTATCGAACACCTCATCAATGTTATAATTGCTGTTGTCGTCCCCGGCCAGTCGGGACTCGACCCATGTCACCAAATCAGTTTCCTTGCCTCGTCGCAAGAAGTTTGACGGGATTTTCCCTGTGAGGGTCTCTAGAATTAGTATTCCAAGGGTCCACACGTCTGTCTTTCGCATGATCCGTCGACTCTGCGTGTATTCGGGTGACTTGTATGCTGTCATGTGGTCCCGTGCATATTCTTGATTGACTACCGGAATCAATGCATAGTCTGTGAGAAGGGGTTTGTAGGATTTGTCAAGAAGTACATTTGAGGACTTTAGGTGACCATGTGATGCCATTAGGCTTGGGAGTTCATTGTGGAGGTACAAAAGGCCTTCAGATACTCCTTTGATAATCTTCAACCGGGCTGGCCAGTCGAGGCGTGGATGACCACGAGTTCGATTACCTAGAACAAAAAAACTCGTTAGTTAGAATAATGGAATAAGTGAAGATGAAATATATTTATGACATGTTTGGTATATTGGATTTGGACAGGTTGAAGAGAACAACTGACTTATTTTTGTCACGTCTCTTCCTTAATCCACTCGTGTCCAATCCAGAGTCGAGAGCAAAATTTGTTACGCACTAAGATTTGCAAAATATGATCACGTATCCTAGGTGCATGCATGATGAATAACGTTGTAATTGTTGAACCACTTCATCTAACAATTTAAGCTCTTAGAGAGAACTACATGTATATTATTTAAATTTTATCTTTAACAGGCCTCCTCATGAGCAAGTGAAATTCATTTTTCCCAAGTGGCAGACATGAACCATTTGGTCTAACCGCTTAAAACTCTTAGAGAGGATCATGTTTTTATCATTTACATTTTATCTTCGACAATTAGAAGACTCGAAATACCGTGGAGATGGAAAGCTAGGCTGAAATTCTCAACGTAATCGAAAACCAAGAGCTTCTCCTCTTTTCGGTAATAGAAAGCGACGACAGGAAGCAGATTCTGGTGGCTCAACCTGCCTAACCTTCTCATATGCTCATGAAAGTCTGTTTTTCCAACATTATTCGTATGCCTAAATCTTTTCACAACCATAACTTGGTCAGCATTAAGAGCAGCTTTGTACGATGACCCAAAAACTCCGCAGCCTAATATCTCGGCCGAGGACTTCAGCAGAGTCGTCATGTCGAAATGTCTTTGATCGTCCTTCAAGAAAGTAAGCTTCACATTCTGGTCAGATTTCTTGCTGTGTGCAGAGTTTTCTGGTGATGATGACCCTTGTTCCATTTTGTCTAAATCGGCAGCCGAGGTTAGTTGCCTTTGTCCCGGGGAAGCATTCACCTCTTCTCGTCCTAATGTTAGTTTATGCCGGGAAAGAATTACGACAACTGCAATTAGTGCTGCAATCGCTGCAGCCACGAGTATGGAAACAATGATAATTGTTCCAATAGAGAGTTTTGCTGGGGACGAACATGATTCTAATGGCGCGCCACACAGATCTTTGTTTCCTGTTGGCAGAGAGGGAATTAGTTAACGTTCATAATATATCTGCCATTTTCACTATACAATTTTAAATAATAATGTTAGAACACTAACACTCATATTCAGTAACTGTGAAATTGTGTGCATGTTAGGTTTTGATGGGAAAAATAAATTCCAAGAGGACGTGTATATGTATGTATTCAAGAAAACGGACCATAAAATGCTGTAGCATTCATCTGAGTGAGGCTGCTGGGGATTTCACCCTCCAATTGATTGTTAGACACATTAAACAATTTCAATGTGTCCTGATGAAATTCAGGTATTAGACCTTCAAACTCATTGTCTTCAAGCATCAACTCCATCAACTTAGGCAATATCGTAAGAGATACTGGAATTTGACCCGATAACTTATTTTGCGACAAGTGAATTTTCTTGAGTGATAATGTGGCATCAAACAAGTTTTCGGGAATTTCCCCCGAAAACTTATTATTTGACAAGTAAATGGCTTTGAGGGCACCCAATTTAGCCAAATTTGGCAATGACCCATCGAAATTATTGTTCATCAAGCTAATTGCCCTCAAATTTGTTAATTCGGATAGGGTATCGACATCAATGTTACCCCTTAATCCTATATTCTCAAGCTTGAGTCCCCAAACAGTCCCATGATCACAAAGAACACCTTCCCAATTCTCTTTATCCCCATTGCAAGGTGGTTTGGTGGGATCCCAATTGGATAATGCACCGTTGTTAACCTCGAGGGATGTCTTGAACTTGAGAAGAATTTCTGCATCGGACTTACACGAAGAGGCCACAAGATGCAAGAAAATAATGAAGAGCAGGAGAAGGAGGCGATGAGAGTGCACAGAGCCCGAGAGAATATTAGTGTTGTTTACATTGGCCATCGTGGCATAGCACGGTGGTGGTGGTGATGCGGTGCGCGCACTTGCGGGTGCGCGCCCAGTCGAGAGACAACTAGAAATGAGAACTAAAGTGTTGTTTGTGGACAGATCGAGAATGCAGGAGAAATGAAATGAAATCTTGTGGGCATGCAAGGGACACAGGGACACAAAGGGTTGCCAAGAATAGTGTGGTGTAACGAGGGTTCAAAAGTTTGACAAATGGTAAAATGTAAAAACAAGTTGACAATGTCATCTCTTTGATATCTGCATGGGATGTGCAAATGGTGCTTGAGAAGCTTGTGGTAAGCCTTTGATTCTCTTACACATACTTGGGTTATATAGCTTGGGATGGTAAAGGGGAGGGATGGAGTTCCCATTCGAGACTTTCGGAAGGTCGATGAGGGATCATATTTCTTGTAACTGTCTTGATTCCCAATTAATTACAGAGTCCCGTCTCATGTAAGTCAGGGCAACACTGGACAGCACGGGACGTGACGTGATGTGATTGTGATGAATTTGGACATTTGCCATCCTTATATATAGTCGAAAGCCATGGAAATTGCAAATAATACGTTTATATGTATAAGATCTAAACATGACCTAAAATGACTTATAAATTAATTATAATTCGCATAGATTGAGAACCATAACTCTAATTTTCCTTCAGATGAGCAATATTTTTCGATCATAAGATGTTAATAATGCCAACGCTAATTGAAAGGAAAGACGTCAAAACATACAAAAAATCATTTTCATCCTTTTAACGGATTTGAGAAGTGTTTTCCATAGGCAAAAAAGAAAAATATTTTGCGTCCAAACATTTTTGGATATATTAGTTTTTATATATTTAATAAAAAAAATTGTTATTTATATTGTAACTATGGGAATACTTGTATACGGCTATTCGCCTAAATAGGATTTTTAAGAATTCCTGCAAAAAAAAAAAAATTAAAAAAAAAAAATTTGTCTTAGTAATTCCTTTTATTTTTATCTTAATTTACAACATTTATATTATTTTTATATTATAATTTTGGAAAAGCTAGGGTTTGAACTCCCTACCGTCCAATTATTGCAGTTTTGAGTCCCCAGCCTTCAAATTTTGGTTCTGCGTCCTCAACTTATAAGATTGCATACCCAAAATCAACGGGCCCCTAATTTTCCATTAGAAAATCTCTCTCAAAAATTCAATTTTATTTTCTGTAAAATCCGAAGTTCCACCATCACCATCACCATCACCATCACCATCACCATCACCAATACATATACATATACACACACACACACACACATCACAGACGAAGGTATTGTGCTCATCTAGTTTTATTCTTGAATCGTTTTTTTCTGCTGCTTTTTATCAGTGTCTCCCTTGGTAATATGTAGGAAATACCCTGGGGTTGTGCACCAAATCAGTAACAAGGCAATATTAACTTTTTTCATATATTATTTGCACTGTTTTTTATGGGTTATGATCATCTGTGTTGAAGGAAATAGAAGGAAAAAATCGACTCATGGGTCCTTCGGCAACTGAGGCGTTTCCCCAAATCCAGGTATAACTATTTATACATGTATATTGTGTATATACAGATATTCTTGGCTCTGTTTTGTTTATTGACTATGTCCTTGTGGATTTGAATCAGTTCATCCTCTAAACACCATCTTTAGTAAGACTAAAGGTTAAAACTTTTATTCATTTATTTAGGGCGGGGTGGATTTTTTTTTATTATTATTATTGAATACATGGGCAGTGCCAAATGTTGGAAAAAATAATCCGATGGTTGCGTCAACATTTTCTTTGAATACAATACGATTGCTGGAACCTCTTTTAAATGATACATTCCAGTATAAATCCCTTTTCTGGGAGTATTGTCCATTTATGTAGCTTGATTTTACTATTAAACTTCTCGACCATAAAAGAAGCAGTGTACAGTGCAAAATGTTATTATAGCTATTTGCCTTGGTAAATATAACTCCTAGGGGAAAAATATGGAATACATGCTTGGTTGTCATAGAATCTGTTCATTACTTTTATAAAGTTGCATGTTATGAGCTATCACAATCTGGGTATATTAAAACTTATATTACTCATTATTGCTAGTTGCGTTTAATATTTTTTTTGACTCAAAGATAAATGTAGGTCCATTTTGATGAGAAACGGATGGTGTTTGTTTTAATAGATATGAAGATAGTTTCTAGTTATTTTTCTGTTTTCTCAATTGTAATGAATTAATACTAGTGTAAATATTGGGTTGATACTGGTCAACTTTGGGGTTTTGATATTGAGGATCATGGTCAACTTTCAACTCTAAGTAGCTATGATGCACAGATACTCGTACCGGTGTTGTGTGTCCATGACCATGTATAACACGTGTTGTGTTGTGTCCGTTATTGATATTCGTCGGACATTTTGAGCATATACTATGTGTTTTTCCTTCTCCATCCGTCTAATATCTAATTTAACTTATTTTATTATAACAAATAGCTACTCGGCTAATTTGAAGTATTTCTTGAACAAAAATAAATCGTGTGTTTGAGTCACATTATTTTGGAAGAATGTATTCTGGAATAGTAGATTGATGGAGAATGTGTATTTGAAAAAGAAGGAAAAGTTATTGATGTGATGGAAAATATTATTTTATTGAAGAATGTATGGTTAAAATGAGTAGAAGAATGGAAATAAAAATTTTAATGTGTACCAAACAGGAGCCTAGAAATGAATTGAATTTAGGGAAAATTGCAGTAGTAACCTTTTTTTTTGCAGACTTTATCCCAACCTTCATTTTGTGTCATTCATAGTCCCCAACCTTTCAAAAATATTTACATCGGGTCCAAATAGATCGAAACTATCTATTCTACTGTTAGTGGGCATGGAAAATGCAAAAATTGAATATTTTGACGATTTTAAGCATGGACTTTTTTCTCAATCCCATATTTCTAATTTTCATGAAGAGAAAAGAAAAGAAATTAAATGAAAATCACTATTCACCTCATTCACCAACCCACCCAACTAAACCAAGCTAGAAATCAACCCACCACCCGCCGTCTCCATCAAACCAAAACCCACCACTACCACCACTACCATCGTCAAACCTACAGTCAAAACCAAAATTTTTTTAATGAGTTTAAGTTAATGTGTCCATAGCCTACGTTTTTTAAAAATCACATGTTGGTGTGTCCGTATCGCATGTCAATGCAACATAGCCGAGTAGTGTGAGGAAATGGTCTAGTTTCTAGAAGAATTGTGTGATTTAAGCTATCTATCAAGTCCTTGTGGGGGTTTTGATGTTGTTCAGTTGGCTACTATTAACTCGGTCTGCGTTGTCTTGATAGATTTTGAGTGGCAATTAGAGTTGGACAACTATTATTAGAGATATGAGAGCCTTTGTTAAGTAAAACTCTAGATTCAGTAATAAGATATTTTCTGAGGATTGATTTTATTGCCATATGATTTTTGGGAGGAATATATGGACATCCTTTTGGTTAGACAGTTTATTTGAAGATTGGAGCAAAGTCATCTTTCAAGATGACTATTATATTGCTTTGCTATGGTTTTTTATACACTAGGTTGAACTGTTGTGAGGAGAATTAATTTGACTAGGTTGTCTTCACACTATCAGCCCACATTTGGTTTGGAAAAAAAAAATCATATTTTTAGTAGATTTTGATAGAAGATGATGAAATGTGTAGTTGAAACGTTGGTAAAAGTTGTGGGTACCATGAAATATGTGCTGAAAATGAGTTTGGAAAAAATGAGTTTTAAGAAATAGAGCCCAAACAAGGGCTTATTCTTATGATTCTACAGATTTTTTTACCAAGTTTCTTAAAGATTAGGCTTTGTTCTCGATTGTACTCTTTCCCTTTTCAGAAATTTTTTCAGCGGAAGGGAGATATATATTGATGTAGTTTTATTGGTAATAAGGTGGTTGATAACGTCATGTAGTTAGAGGAGTTAGCCATAATACTCAATTTTGGGAAAACCTTCTGTAGGCTAAACTCTACCTTTTTAGATAGACTATCAGAAGACAATTGTAAAAATGTTATTCAGTTCCTTAGAGAATTCAGGCATGCTCCTCTTTTCCTCTTTCATTTACTTCAGTATTCAGTTTTTTGAGAGGATACTTATGGAA
>CAIGRO010114203.1:1886-15161 GCA_903798355.1 Fraxinus baroniana | reverse complement strand
AAAAAGTAATTTTTTTTTTTTTTCCAGTGGGGGCGGCCGCCCCCGCTGGGCCCTTCGTGGGTCCGCCCCTGTATGAATTCTGACACGATCAACAAATATTATCAACTAAAATCGTAAAACGTTATTGTGACTCATATTCGTCTAAAACACCAAGTAAACGTTTATATGCTTTTAATTTTAAAAAGATAGTGTTAGGCACACCGCACGCATCCTATTTTGGGCATTGTTGCACCCCTAAGCAGAATTTATACGCAAAGGATTCTATTTCATGCAAATGTAGTGAAATTTGTACCAAGAATCCAATACGAATGAGATACTTCTGACATCAGAACTCATTATTTTCAGATAAATTCTTCACACAAATCCACTGCTGGGGCATTTTTCT
The DNA here is from genome assembly GCA_903798355.1 of Fraxinus baroniana. Lineage (NCBI taxonomy): Eukaryota > Viridiplantae > Streptophyta > Magnoliopsida > Lamiales > Oleaceae > Fraxinus > Fraxinus baroniana. Next base: position 14,776 of record CAIGRO010114203.1, on the reverse strand, counting down.
CAAGAATGTCAGCTGAAATGCCTTTTCTTGATTTCCAAATTCTAACCATATTTTTTATATTTTTTGCTGTGTTTATATTCTTATTCTGTGAAGAATATGAGTTCCCCAGAATGATATCTGCCACCAAATGAATGGAATGGATTAGAGAATTTTAAACAGTTGGGATTTGCTTGCGTTTTGGGTACCGAATATTTCATTTTTTAGAGTATCGATTTTGACGTTTATAAACAGATTGATTTCGAGGTTGGTTTTCAAAAGTCCAACTTGTACTTAAAAGTTTATTATCCACCGATTCTGAAAGCATTTAAAATAAAATAAAATTACATATATGTCTCTTAGTGAAGTTTTCAGTTTGTACTTTTTTGTATGAATTTTTAGTACTCATAAGTGATATTTTACTTATAAGCAATAATTTTACTTAGAAAATAATATTTAACTTAAAAAGTTAAACGAGATTAAATATTTACTTAAAATTATAATTTTCTACTTTACAATTATAAGTTAATATTTTCTACTTATAAGTAAACTTTAAATTATAATTTAATTTTGTACTTTTAAATAATTTTAGACGTAATTAAATTTTTTTCATATTTTATAAGTGAATATTTGTCTTATTAGTAGCATTTTTACTTTTCAAACAATTTTTTATACAAAAGCGATTTTTTAATTTTATAAGTAATATTTTAATAAAAAAAATTTTGAATTATAATGTAATTTTTTTTTACTTATAAATAATTTTTTAGTTAATATATTTTTATTTACAAATTAATTTTGAACAAAATAAGTTGATTGGAAATATTTATTTTATAAAAGTAAAATTATAAGAGAATATAAGAAANTTGAATTATAATGTAATTTTTTTTTACTTATAAATAATTTTTTAGTTAATATATTTTTATTTACAAATTAATTTTGAACAAAATAAGTTGATTGGAAATATTTATTTTATAAAAGTAAAATTATAAGAGAATATAAGAAAACAGTTAAAATTCGTCAATTTGATCTTGATGGGTTAAGAGAATCAGTGAAAATTACACTACACCAATTTTAGTCGTTTTTAAGCCATCCAAAATCGATATCCAAAAAAATTAGCCAGCCCCAATTTTTCCAACACATCATATGCCGTGCCACCCAAAATCGATCAAAACTGGTAAAAAGAAGAAGAAGAAAAACCATTCAAGCATGCCCTCGGTGACAGGAAAGAATGGACATCCGATACAGGTATGGTAAGAATACTAAAGGTGGGAAAAGCTAAAGCTCATAAGAATTCCTAGAAATTTGGGAAGTGGAAGGGCCATTGGATTCCATTTGGTTTGGTATATTTTATTCTCAGACATTTGTGGGATGTCTACTACATTTCCATATGCGCATGCCTGCCTCCCCTCTTCATTCTCTCGCTTAGTTCGGCTCAATACGAATGTTTGTTAGAGAACTATGTTATTCTAACTCAATGTGAGTTCCAGTTCAATTTTAGTAATTCATTTGAATGTAAATATTAGGCTCTATCAAAATGTTTACGGTTCACACAATTAAGCTATTAAGTTCAATACTAAATGGATGGATCTTATCAATGTCAAACCATCGAATCAGAAAAATTGAGTACTATCATATAACTTTGTATTGATTAAGTTCATGAGTTGGAGATAAACGAACTCAAACAGGTAACATTGGCTGCAGGGTAACCATCATCTCTTGTGCCCCAACTAATTCTACCTTGGAAGTTGATGATAGACAGTAACTCCCATCGAATACAGTTTATAACTTTCTTCGTACTGTTCTTTCCAAAGAGCAACTCTTCTCAAAATCTTACTCAAAAGACGTCGAGTTGAAACCCCCTTCGAAATAAGAGCTCTCACGATTCCAGAGGTTCCAATTACAAGAGAATTTCTCTTGAAATTGAGAGTTTTCCCCTTTTCATTCTACTCTTTGATTTCGAGTCACTTCTATAACTCTTTACATCTTAAGCTAAATACTATCCACTATTAAACAAGGGAAGATAATCATGCTAGCAAATGAGAGAATAACTATTAAGCCATTGTTTGTCTAGTTTAGAATTTCGATAAAAAATTAAACTAATAATTAATTTAATCACTCATTTTATAATATTCATAATTTTTCAACCACGTATTTCATCAACCTGTTGACTTATGGTTGATTTCGAGTTTTGATTATAATAAACAAATTATTCTTATCTCTAACATATATATTCGAGTTTTCATCGTTACATGTTATGAACTTGATGAAAATAGAGCACTGACAAATCAAGCTTGAAAATCGAGCACTCGCGTCAAGACAATCGAAAACAAATCAAGCACTTGCACCAAATTTAAAATCAAGCGACAAATTGTGCACTCACGCCAAATCAATCAAATATATTAGACCTGGATGATTTGAATCCATATGTAAAGGTAAAATGCTTTAATTCTTAGTAATGAATCGTAAGTTAAATTTTTTATACACGAAATAAACTTTTCAAATAACGTTTGCATAAAAATTATTTTCGATATAATAAAATCTTTTCTTGACTCTTAAACTCTTTACCAATGATATTTATTTTGAAAAGACAAATGAACGTGTCCTTCAAGAATTCAACTTGCTTAAATAATTAAGAAAAGAGAAAATCAGAAAATTCTGGTCTGGGGATGTTCGATGGTTCCAACAGTCAAAGTTCTTATCGTTCTAATTTATGACATACAAAGGCTAATTTCAGTTGTCCGGTCAGTAGTAGACATTCGGTAGGGGTCGTCTCATTGGTCATGACTTTTTGCATTTTGATTGCTATAAATACCAATTGCTTTACATTTAATCTTACGCATTCAAGAGCATGCAAGTGAGATTCTTTTGAACAAAATCACATTGATTTCTCACATCATTTATTATCAAATCATTTTAGTCTTGAAAAACTTTTGATCAAATTAACTTTTGAAAATCATTATACACTTCAAAGTTTTTCATATATAACACTTGAGTTTCATTCATTGATATTTATTAAAGTGTTAGACTATTTCTCTCTTGATACTAAATTGTGATCGTATCATTTATTAAGAGAGAAGTTTCAATTTGTATAATCAATTTTCTTTAAATTTGTGAGTCGTGTTAAGGTATTGTAAAGCTCAACGTTGTATAAGGATTGACGGTCCTTATTTGTAAGTCATTGAAAACTTTGTAAAATGTTGGATTGCACCACAAGTCAATCAATATAGTAAAATTAGCCTTGTTCGTGCCGGAAAGCTCAGTAACGGAGGACATAGATCGTTGTATTGGATCGAATCTCCATAATTATATCGTTTGCATTCTCTATCAATTTTTACTCATTACTTTCATATTCGTGTTTATTATTTAAATTAATCTATCCAGTTATTACGTTTTTTATTTTAGATTAATTTTTCGAAAAAAATTTAAAAATCAATTCACCACCCTCTTAATTAGCTATTCTTGAGCTATCACAACGTTTATCAAAATTCACTAAGCTCATGTTTGGTTTAGATTAAAATCATATTTTAGTAAATCATGATAAAAGTTGATAGAATATATGGTTGAAAAGTTGTGAATTTTATGAAATGTGTGGTTAAAATTAATTTTTGACTTTAACTTAAATCTTAATCAGATTTTCATTAGTACCAAATAGAGACTCAAAATTTGATTTCTACTTATGCGAAAGGAGGAGTTCATGCACGCGTGATTGATTCTAACATTTTTCATTTATGAAAAGGATAATTGTAGCAAAAACTCCAAATCCTTGAATCACTAGCAAACTTTCCTCGAGCCTTTCAAAAGTGGCAGCGTCATTCCAAACATTTCAACTATTGCATCACAGCCCCTTTTGGATGATTTCCATCCGATTTGCCATCATTTGACCTAAAAAATTAATTTTGACCACATTTTAATCAATGTCAATGAGGGAAAAAGGGTACTTCCATATTTATCACATTAAAGAATTAAAATAATTAAATAAAAAAAGAAAAAAAAAGAAATGGAAAAGTTGAACGTTCTTCTACCTATCTATCCCATCCTTCATGTCTACAACTGACGACAACTGTCGGCATCACCGCAAAGCTTGGTCACCAGGGGCGGACACAGGGGGTCCTTAGGGGGCACGTGCCCCCCACAAATTTTGTTTTGTTTTGTTTTTTTTTTTAAATTCGTGTTTGGTATCGATTGAAATCTAAATTTTAATCTAAATCAAAGTTAACAATTAATTTTAATAATATATTTCATGGAATTCACTTTTTTAACTTTTATCAAAATTTACTAAAAATTTGATTTTAATTTCCATCAAACATGGGTAAAATCACAATAAATTTGAATTTCGATAACATCCTCATTTTAAAAATTCTCCGACGATTGTACGCTAATCGAACCTACAAATTACTTATGTCATTTCAAAGCTTATTTCGAGAACTACATTATGGGCATATCGAATAGTTCAAATAGATATCGAAAATAGTTAAAAATACGTTAAACGTAAGTCTTAAAAAAAAATGTCTAACTCGCATTTTTTTAAAAAAAATCAATTATTTCATTATTATGTTATCTCAAAACTTATTTCGAAAACTACATTATGAGCATATCGAATAGTCTAAATAAATATCGAAAATAGTTAAACATGAGTCTTAAAGAAAAACGTCTAACTCGCATTTTTTCAAAAAAACTCAATTATTTCATTAACATTTACTATTTTTGCGACACAAATTTCTCAATGTAATTTTCATCATTTTATTAGGGAATTTTATATGAAATATGATATAAAAAACTCTCGAAATTTTACATCCGAAAAAGTCATATCTCATGTAAATTCTTGGATGCAAAATTACATGGGGTATGATTTTTTTTGGACGTAAATTTTCGTGCGTAAAATTTCTCTCAATTTCTTTGCAAGTTCGATTGTGCCCCCCTAGCTTTTTTGGTCTGCGTCCGCCCTTGCCCAACCCCACTGCCATTGCAAGCACCACCATTCGAGTTTAAGCTGAAATAAAAATATATGTTTTGTAACTATTTGGAACAAAAAAAGAGTTAGCTGATCATAGAGAAGCAATGATATAAATTTGAAATCTAATCGTTTTTTTAACCCTGAATGTTCCAAGGGTGTAACTCATACCGATACAAATCCACCAAAGAGTCCACTGTTAAATAATCATGATATATTTAAATTAGAAATTACAGTATTTTCACTTCACATCTCGAACGACATATAAATTTCCACTGGCTAGTAACATGTCATTTCATAAGATAGACAGTATAATACTATACAATTTTAGAGCAAAAAATAAGTATTGTTCAATCTCAACTCGCGTACTGAACATGTCTCTAAAAGAACATTGTAACGTCAACGAAATGATTTGAGTTCATATTGATTCCAATTAAAATTAGAAATGCCATTACCTGAAGGGCAATTTTGAACATGAAATTGTTATTGAATTCTATGTGCAATATTTCAAGATTTTTAATGGATAATAAAGGAATACAAAAAATATGACTTCCATGGGTTTAATTATTCCACCCCAGTTCTTGAATTATGTGAATGTAAATACTGGTTTGAACCTCACATTTTGCGGGAGAAAGGCCTGTAACTTGTGCGAGACAAATACCGTTTGAACTCAAACATGGACTCAAATCAACAATCAACTATTTCAAAATTGCGATTTCGATTCAATTTGACAGATTGGTAGTTTTTTTTTTTTTTTTGGTTCACCTCCGATATCATATTCAATAGATGACAATCGAAAAACAATTTCAAATTTGTGAAAGAACAAAAATGAGATAAATCAAAAGAGGACTGTATATACATCAAGACATACTGTATAACTCAGTAATATACTAAACAAAGTCATCTACCTTCCTCCATTGATGAATGGGAGATCGAATTTCTAGAGTAATCCTCAACAAAACTACTACCTATGGAGGACTCAGTAATGCCAGTTTGGTTGGTGCTACCGTTCGTAGAGTTAGGAAAAGGAGCAGATGTGGCAGTAGTGTACCGGCTTACACAGCTATGGATCCCGGGCTTCCCAGGTCTAGGTAAAGTGAACGAATTGCTTGATAGCATGAGATGAACAGAGTTCATATCTGGCCTATCTGCAATACTAGCTTGACAGCATAATAATCCTAATTGAATGCACATTGCAGCTTCTTCGGGATTGTATTTATCGAGGCTTCCTCTAACTAGTTCCTCTGACTTCCCCGCCCTGAAAAGTGTCCATGCCTGTAACGATGAGATAACAAAGTTATTAAACAAATGTACATATTGTTGAAGCATTTTATCTAAAAGTTTTAAGTTGTTACTAGGATACATTTCTTTCTTCAAATTTAGTCTTCATCATGCCTTCCACATGCAAGGCCATGTCATTTTTTCATCTAACACCTAACTCAAACCCAGTTTTCAACTATATAGTGGGACATTAGCATGCCTCCTCTTTTCTCATCATGAGTATAAGAAAACTAGTATTTATCAAGAAAATGGCATAATTGGGAAAGGAACTTCATATAAATTTTCTTCTCATACATAATTTAAGAGGTCGGCCTTTTCAGCATCAAGCAACCCGTCACGATTTTTTCTTCCACTGACAATTTCCAAGACCAAAATGCCGAAACTAAAGACATCTGTCTTCACAGACAAATATCCACGAATTGCGTACTCAGGAGCCATATAACCACTGTATTAAACAAAGATGTTAAGCTCTCCGTAAACTGGAGAAAATGACATGGAAAGAGATGAGGAGTAGAACAACTCACAGAGTGCCAGAAATCTTTATCGTGTTTAAATGTGTGTCATCCCCGGGAAATAACCTCGCGATACCAAAATCCGAGATTTTTGGATTCAGCTGCTCATCTAGCAGTATATTACTGGCTTTAATGTCTCTATGAATTATCCTTTCAGGCGCTTCTTCATGCAGATAGAGAAGGCCTCTTGCAATTCCATTAACTATTTTGTATCGTTTCTTCCAATCCAGAAGCTGGGACTTCTTTTTATCTGAAAAAGTCACAAAATGCCAACTTTCATATCTCGTTCAAAATTTTGCATAAATAAATAGTTTAAGCCATCCGAGAGAAGAAAAAAATTACCAAAAAGGAAGCAGTCAAGACTCTTGTTAGGCAAATACTCATACACAAGCATCTTTTCAGGTCCTTCCACGCAACATCCTAGCAATGTGACTAAGTTCCTGTGTTGAATTTTCAATAATAGTTTCACCTCGTTCGTGAATTCTTTCAGCCCTTGTCTAGAATTTAATGACAGCTTCTTCACAGCTACTTCTTGACCATTTGGCATCAATCCCTGGGAACAGGAATTTGACAAAAGAATTCATTAGAAAAAAGGTCAGCTAGTTATAGTTCAGTACTTTTCTGGACGAAAAACACGGTTAATTAATGCAGTAAATTAAGATGCCTGCTTGATGACATTTTAAAAATTGACAAATGGTTAAAGAACATTTACAGAGCTTGTAAAGCAATGCATTTCTTTTATCTATATTTTGTTATCATAGCAATGAAAAGAACCAAATTCAATTGTGAAATTAACGTTCTATTTAACGTTATTCTTAGTAATCCTCATAATCAATACTATATTTTAGATCCCACAGCAGAATCACATAGAAATTGCAACTTCTGGAAACTCTCCCAATAACCATATGACTAATGATTATTGTGCAGCTAAAGTACATATATGGTGTTAGTTGACTAAAATCAGGAGTGGAACATTTTTGTTGTCTTATAGTTTTCGTCTTTTAAGATAATGTATGGTGTTAAATATGCATATTGAACGGTATAAGGCTCACTATGCCCCAGTTTTGTCTTTTTGTATTTCTTGTATTGTCATATTATACTAGAATAAATTTTGCAAGCCCTCCCTGCCAATAAATCCTGGGCCATCCATGAGTAAAACGTGCAGTTAACAAAAAAAATAAAAAATAAAATAATGATAATATATATATATATATATATTTTTTAATTTATTTATTTTTTATTTTTTTATTTTTTTATAAAGGTCAAATTTAGGGGGTGGAGTCTGTGGACTGAATCTAATTTCAGAACTTCTAAATTATCAGAGACTATTAACAATTCCAGTATCTAAACACAGGAATGCTCATTAGATTGAAAGAAAAAGATATCATTTAAATTATTTCTACATGAAAGTTACTAGTAGACTGAAGATCCAAGTTCATGGTAACTGACAAGTAACTTTGCTGAGTGATAGTGTGTTTACCTAGTTGGTCTGCTTACAGCAAAAGTACTGTGTCTTGTTTAGAATTCTAAACGAGATACGCAACATGCCATGATTTAAATTGTAACATATTCAAACTTTTATTCTCTGTCATGTGTATGTTAGTGTCACAAGGCTAATAAAATCCAAATCAAATAATTAAACTTCCATCATGAAGTGAACCCCTAGTTTGTTTTAACATTTGTCCCAAGGTCATATATGCTACTCCTAGGTCTTTCATAACAATGATAGATGACTAGCACAATTTTTAGTGCCCTCTATAAAAAGTGTGCTGCATGTCATCCCAAGTATAATTGCACAGTAATTATAATTGCCATAATTTACTGCATACACAATTATCACATTATTTTGTGACAAACCAATTAGAAACAAGGGTTTTAACAAATTTTTCATGCTGCTGCTCTGGTGTCTGTTTCAGTCCATGCACGGATATCGTAAGTTTACAAACTTTATTTTCTTGTCCATGTGACTAAAGCATTCGAGTTTTCCATGCAAATTTTCCAAAGAGATCAATCCCTTCCTTTTCGAGCACCACCATCAGCTAGCAATCTAGTTTTATACTTGCTGATTGACCATCAACTTTTAGCTTCATTTTGAACAGTCATGTGTATTCTTTACACCGTCTAGGAAAATCTGCAAGTTACTCAGTGTGATTGGCAATTATGAATCTAGCTGACTATGAAATTCATCCTTCCAAAAGGTAGTGTCAATTCATTTAAATGACCTCCTATTGTGATATCATTCATTGTTGCCGCTAAAACTTGCTTTAGTCCTAACCCAAAGGCGTATTGCTTCTTAGTTCATGGGCAAGAGGTCCTGTAATTTACTATGAAGACATTAATTTGAAATAGGATTTCAAGTATAGAGATGTCTCAATGATATCATTACAAGAAAACTTGGTTTTTGTGACAGAAAAACGTTCCAAAACTCCAAAACAGTCACAAAAGAGCTTGGGATATTTTGTTCATAATTACAACATGTGAGAATTAGGTTATGACCCGAATTCTTATTGAGTATTTGATTAGAAATACCATTGGAAGAGTATTGGGAATTGATAGTAGATTTAAAGATGTCTTGAAGGAGTCCAAGGTTTTTTGACGGTTTCTTGGAAGGTCCTAATTGGTTATTAAAGTGAGGTTTGAACAAGGTCAATTGTTTCAGGGATGATAATTATGAAATTCGAAATTCCGCTTTTGGATCGCAATGGTAGATTCTCTTTGTAGCATATCAAGATGCGAGCAATTCTTGCTCAATTGGATCTTGATGATGCTTTGTTGGAAATAGATAGAATGTCCACAACACTAACTGCGGAGGAGAAGCAATGCAAGGATCTGAAAATTCTATCACAGATACATCTTCATATTTCTAATCAAATAGGAGAAAGTGTCGTTGTGTTGTGATTAAAATTGGAGCAGCTTTGTATGATAAAAAGCTTGACAACTAAGTTACGCTTGAAGCAACACTTGTATTCTCATCACTTGACAGAAAGTAGATCTTTGGAAGATCATCTGTCGGTGTTTAAGAAAATCGTCGCTGAGTCGGAGACCATGGAGGTAAAGTATGATGAAGAAAATTTAGGACTTATATTGTTAAGTTCGTTGTCACCTTCATATGTGACTTTTAGAGATACTATTCTCTATAGTCGAAATATTTTTATTATTGATGAGGTATATGATGCTCTTTATTTTAAGGAGAAGATGAAGCATTAGGTAGTCGGTTATGAGGCCCAGACAAATGGTTTTATTATTCGTGAAAAGAAGGTAGGTGATCATGGAAGAGGCATGATAAAGTGTGTTGGTATTGCAGCAACAAATTCCATGTGATTAAAAGTTTAATTCAGGGAGGAAGCCTGGATATTTTGGTTTAGAAGTTCGGTTTGATAAATGATTAAATATTATCATGGATTGAGAGTCTGATTGGGATAAGGACTTTGGAACTGCTAAAGAAGTGTTTTGGACGCATTGGGACCGAGATGGAGTGTCTAGGTGCCGGGAGCAAAAAGAGAAACAGAAAGCCTGACGCTGGTGGCGCTGCTTGTGTGGGAGAAATCGTCTCCTCTTGATTTTTTTGTGTTATACTTCATCCATAACTCCAAGATTTGACTCCTACAAATACTCCACGAGGTGTAGGCTCTTCGTTGACTCAAGATTGTTGCATACATTAGAAACCTGATAGAATTGTTTAGATTTAGATAGAGAGAATCAACAGATTTGAATGTATTTTCTTTCTCCTAAGTAAAAAATGTAACTCTCTGTTAACCTCTAAATTACTTATTTCCCATTTCATCGATGAAAGTTATTTATTGATTTTGGTAATTTCTTTAACCCATGAAGAGAAAAGTTTACTCCATGGAGAAGGCGAAAAGAGTACCTTGTAGACGGGCCCAAAGCCACCTTGACCCAGCCGGTTCATTTCGGAGAAGAAATTGGTGGCAATTTGCAGATTCTGGAGATTGAAAAAAAAGGTGGAAGATTCTTCTGTGTCGTCGTCCACGGCGTCTTCTCCATTTTTGGCCCTCAGTCGCCGCCGCAGACAACTGTAAATGTCGGAAAATAGTCCCATGGAGACAGAAATGAATTCCCTAATACTGGTATCCATAATTAATCTGAAATTTTAACCCAATTACATGGAAGTTCAGCAGTATATATTTGCTATTCTCTGGATTTTACTGCAGGCAGCTTTGTACCAACAGGTGGGCTACTCAAAATTGACCAACGAGAAGGGGAAATTCAACTGGAAAACGGTGTTAGAGAACGAAGTTCGATTTCAAGTTACAATTTGGGGGACTTACAGTCAATCTTTTCATTTAATTTTCCTTGGTCAAAACGCAATGCAAAATCTCCGGCTGTATAAAAAATATATATGTATGAACTTGTTGGAGTGAAATGAGAATCTATAATAATGAAAATTTCAACTGTCTTTTTCAAGATGATTGACTTTTGATGAAGAGCAAGCATTGGTTGATCATGTTTATTGATAATTTCATAGTCAAACCAATACTGGGCCCGGCACCCCTGCAATAGGGGCGCCATTTAACCATTTTGTAATCCATTTTATACATATAAAATAATCTATAAATTATAGACGCCTGTTTTTTGTATAACTAATATTATATTTGAAAACTTAGAATTCGGTTCAAGAATTTTTTATTTGAAAGCCGTTTATATATTTTCTATTTAATGCACAAAATTCCATTATCATATTCTACGCTAGATCTTTCACTTTGCTATATAGGTTAAGGGATGCTTATAAGGAATAGTTCGAATTCAAAATCAAACTACACTCTACTTATATAAAATCATGTGAGTTGAGTTGGCCTACATGAATGATCAATAACTCATTTTCAACATATATTGCGTACATATGATGGGCTTGACATGAATTGTAGATGATAGGGTGACACAATGATTGACATAATGCCATACAACATTTTATCATTGGATTTTTTAAGATAGTGTCATTTCCCATCCAATCACAAAATGCTACACTCTCTTCTATCAAACAATGTGACCAAATTTTTCTATTAATGTGGCATTTTCCAAACCATTATCACACGTCATATTTATATCACAAAGTTCATTTAAGCAAAAGGACATTTGAACCAACGAATGTATTTGGGACGATTCGCAATACTATATACGTGTTGGGGGATACAGTGGCTCTACATTCCAATGATGAATGATAATATCTCCCATAGCTTGATTTGCAACATGACTCAAAAGTACTTTTTTTTCGTGATCTTGAGCTTTGCATCGTATTGTTGCGTACGTTATAGTGCATTTTGTTCGGTAAAATCCTGCAAGCATACGAGTTTGTTGACAAGTAATGGATAAAGTGATTTTAGAGTTATTATCCTACGAGGAATAATGTTTAATTTCGATCTACTAGTTATTATCAAGTTCAACAAAGAGTAACATTGAAAGAGATTTGTTAATCTAATCTTAACCAAGAAAACAATTAAGAGTGATTATTAGAAAATATGTGATGAATATATTGGATTTCTGAATCTTCCTATTAGTGTTATTTCCATTTCTTAAAGTATAAAAAGTATTATTATTTTCCTAATGTTAATGACAATCAATAATCCAATTTTATTTAATACTCATTTCCAAGAAATATCATATATATGCTTAACAAGGCCCGATCCTATTTCTAGTTCGAATTCATATGAAAAACATGCATTTAATAACATGATTATTTTCACGCGATTGCATGTGTCATATATAATATTCCCAGTATCTATTACCCTTGTGTTAAATATGCATTGTTCTATCTACTGTGACCTTTTCAACACTACAAATATGTAACAAATAATCTAAATTGTGTTCAATAATTCAAACAGCACAATAATTATGCATAAATAATAAGAAACTCGAGAATTACTAAATTAACGAGTCTTGAATTGAAATTAACAACTAATAAGGTTCATTATCCATCCAATACAAATGAGAACTTAGCCTAGCATGTTTATAATTGAATTACACGAGAAATTGGAAAAGCATCACCTAGAAATAAGAAAAGATGGAAGAAGTAAGAGAAATCCACGTTCTTAGCTCAAATATTGAAACCGCATTATGAATTTTCAAAATCCTTGTATGATTCGCCTTGAATTCACGAGTTAGACTCTTTCTTGGTGTGAAAATTTGGATTTGATATGTTCTGAGTCGTTCAC
>CAIGRO010114176.1:0-10981 GCA_903798355.1 Fraxinus baroniana | reverse complement strand
TAACTTTTCTCCAGAATATGAGCCAAATCATAGGCCTTAGAGGTCTACCATCGTATTTGATAGACTGAGCCCAGCAGAACCGAGGCATAGGTAAGGAAATGAAGTACTAGAGCCTAGAAATAGGCCACAGCCCCCCACCTCCTGAGATTTGGCAACCGGAGAAAAGGAAAAAACATGCCCCTCAAGTTGTACCGCTTCGAAATGAGCACCAAATGAGGGAAGATGAGGCTGGTAACCGGCAGGACCTTTTGTACCACCACCTAGGTACGAAGCCGAAACTAATGATGATTCAGATGGCCCTAAGAGATTCTGTGACTTAGATGATGATGATGACAACCTGCCATTCTCGCAAGAGTTGAGGAATACCCATGTTTCGAGCTATTACGTGATGCCTAAGATACCGAAATATGATGGGAGAGGCAACCCGGCTAAGCACTTGAACAGTTACAAGATGCACATGAGTTTGAGAGGTGCCACCCTAGTTGTGAAATGTAGAGCTTTTCACTTAACTTTTAGCGAAGCAGCTAAATATATGGTATAGCAGGCTACCACCTGGGAGCATTCGAAGTTGGCCAGAATTTAAAACCACTTTTTTGAAGAGATACTGTAAGCAATTAAGGAGAGACTCCCATTCAACGTCTTCAGGACATGAGGCAACAATCTGGTGAAACCTTGAAGAGTTTTTTGTCCCGCTTCACGGATGAAATGACATATTATATTCAAGTCACCGATTGTGAAGCCTTGTCCGCTCTAAGAGGAGGCCTAAATATGAATACTTTATTTTGGAGAGATGTACAAAATTAGGATCCGACTACTTATGACGATTGCTAGAGATGATGCGCGAGAAATCATTAACGAAGAGTTGATCGACCACAGAAATAGGGCAAGCAGAGGCCTTTAGCCTCAACAGAGGCAGCACGGTAGATGACCAACCTCTCATTTGATGGACGATCAATAGAACCAACCCAGTAATGAAGTTGCCCAAGGTTCAGGCCAGGCACTTGCCACAACCACTTTAAATGTTGTGTCAACATTGGCTTATGAAAATGTCACAGCCACCAACACTCAAATGAACCAGCCAACACAATAGGCCCCCCATAGGGGACGAGGTCGAGGGAGAGGCCAACACAATAGGCCCCCCATAGGGGACGAGGTCAAGGGAGAGGTTTAGGGCTTCGGAATAGGTCAAACCCCCGAGAATACTGCACATATCATCACTTATACAGCCACAACACCACGTACTATAGAGATATTGCCCAACATCCTGGGGGTTGAATTCTTGAAATGATAATCGAGACAATTCTCGATCGAGAAGTAGGCCCCCGTCAAGGCAGGACCAGCAGCCTAGGAGAAATGAAGTTGTTCCCCGCCATCGAGAAGTGTTACCCCGACAAAGGAGAGAGCAAGAGGATGACAAGAATAGGAATGGGAAACAATGAAGAGACCATCGAAATCGACATGAAAATGCCCCAATTCATGAGATTGATACTATTTTTGGAAGCCCCTATGTTGGCGAAAAAATAAAGAATTCCCAAAGAAATTACGTTGGGAAACAAATGACCTCAACTGACAGGCTACATTGTGTACAACAGTTCCCGAATGAACCGATAGCCTCTTATTGTGTTTACACATAAGGATTCAGAAGGCGCTCATTACCCTCATTATGATGCCCTGGTTGTGAGGGTCGTGGTGGCTCGGAACAGACTAAAGCGAATGTTGGTAGATAACGGTAGTTCAGTCAATATCTTTTTTGGATCCACTTTCGACAAAATGATCTTAGACCATAAGTTGATGTCCACCAACACTCCCTTATACCGTTTCACGGGAAACAACATAATCTCGAGAGGCAAGATTACACTTGTTGTGGAAATGGTAGAACCTCCTTTATCGACATTGAACTTCATCGAATTCTTGATAGTAGGTCCGCCTATCACGGGGTGTTGGAGAGGCCCGCCCTGAAAGAACTTAGAGCCGTCACTTCCATCCATCACCTATACATGAAGTTCCTAACTAATCAGGGAGTGGCAATGGTGAAAGGTGACCAAGAAAGAGCCTAAGAGTGCTATTTGAACGCCGTTAGGAAGGTGGAACCTAGGGACCTGAATATGGTGCTTAAGGATATGAGCTTAGACGTCCCCTTGGAGATGTCTACATGTGATGAACTCGATCCACGCATTATTGAAATCGAATCTCAGACCGTCCTAATGGAAGAATTAGAAAGTTTCCCTGTTGACCCGACATATCTCGCCAAGTTGTTGCAGGTGGGCCGGGGCTTGGCTCCGAATTGTAAAGAGAAACTCAAGGAATTTCTATGTAAGAATTGTGACGTCTTTGATTGGGGACATGGTGGGAATCGACCCAGAGGTTAGCTGCCACCATCTAAAAATTGATCCGAAAGTTGCCCCGCATCGACAAAAGAGGAGAGCTTTAAACTCGGAACGATATGAAGCTCTTAAGAAAGAAGTGCAGAAATTGATAAAAAAAATGGCTTCTTCAGAGAGACCATCTACCCGAAGTGGGTCTCCAACCCGATTCTAGTGAAGAAACATAACGAGAAGTGGAGGATATGCATCGACTTTTTCAACCTTAACAAGGCATGCCCCAAGGATAGCTTTCCACTCCTAAGGATAGATCAATTGGTGGACTCTACCGCCAGACACGAGTCTTTGAGCTTAATGGATGTATACTCCGATTACTATCAAATTCCCATGTACCCTGGTGATGAGGAACATACCTCCTTCATCACGGATCGAGGGCTTTATTGTTACAAGATGATGCCCTTCGGGCTAAAGAATGCCGAAGCCACTTATCGGATGCTCGTGAACAAAATATTTGTTGAACTACTTGGCAACACAATGGAGGTCTATGTAGATGACATGCTTGTAAAAAGCTTGAATGTTAGTGATCACATAACCCATCTCAACGACGTGTTTCGGGTTTTACGGAAGTATCGCATGAGGCTGAACCCCCTTAAATGTGCATTTGGAGTTTCGTTGGTCAAATTCTTGGGGTACATGGTCAACCAACAAGACATAGAAGCGAACCTCGAGAAAATCCATGCATTGATTGAGATGAGGTCCCCTTAGAAATCGAAAGAAGTACAAAGTTTAACCGACCAAGTAACCGCATTGACCGGACAAGTGCCTCCCATTCTTTGAGGTATTAAAGGGAGGTAAGAAGTTCCAATGGACCGATGAGTGTGAAGAGGCCTTCAAGGGGTTGAAGAAGCACCTAGGGAAAGCTCCCCTCCTATTGAAACCCAAGCTGGGAGAAGCTCTTCAACTGTACTTGGTCGTCTCCAATGGCCATAAGTCCTGCCCTCAGAAGGGAGGAAGGCTCGACTTAATTGTCAGTCTACTACGTTAGTAAAGCTCTATTACCCTCGAAACACGTTACCCAGATATGGGAAAATTGACTTTGGCATTGATAATGGCATCCTGGAAGTTGAGGCCCTACTTCCAGGCTCACACCATCCATGTATTAACCAATTTCCCACTCAGGCAAGTATTGCAAAAGCCTGACGCCTCGGAAGACTGTTGAAGTAGGAAGTAGAATTGAGTGAATTTGAAATCCTCTTCAATGTATGAACTGCCATCAAGGGCCAAGCCTTAGCAGACTTTGTGGTTGAATTTGCCAACGTCCCTAAGGTGAACAAGGTAATGGAGTCCCCCGAGCCCCCTACTTGGAACTAATTTGTGGATGGCTCTTCCGGTGAAACAGGCTCAAGTGTAGATGTAGTGCTGGTGAGCCCTGAAGGGCATAAGTTGAATAGCGCTGTACGGTTTGATTTAAGGCCACCAATAATGCAGCTGGATATGAGGCGCTCCTTGCCGTCTTGAGGCTGGCTACGAAAATGTAAGTGAAGAGACTACTCATCGATAGTGACTCTGAAGTTATTGTAGGTAAGGTGAATGGTAGCTTTGTGGCACGGGACAAAGTCATGGCCGCCTACCTCAAATTGGTAATGAACTTACTCCCCTCTTTTGAGAAATTTAAATTGAATCGAATCCCTTGCATGGAAAACGCCCATGCCGATGCTTTGTCCAAGCTAGCAAGTAGTAAAGATTCAGAGCTATTGACAGTGGTGCTAATAGAGCACCTCTTAAGGTCATCCACCTCTTCGAAAGAGGTGATGTGGGTAGAAGGAACCTCTACTTGGATGCAGCCTCTTATATCCTATCTTAAGGATCAGACTTTGCTTGACAACAAAGAAGAGGCCTACAAGCTAAAAAGGAGGTCCGCCTATTTTGTGTTAGTGGATGCTGTTCTTTACAAGCTTACATTCTCTTCGCCTCTTCTTCAATGTGTAGGAAGAGAAGAAGCCAATTATATACTTTGGGAGATCTATGAAGGCATTTGTGGCAATCACTCTGGAGGACTTGTCTTGGCGAGAAAGGAACTAAGACAGGGGTATTATTGGCCTACTTTGTTTGTAAATGTGACAAGTGCCAACGTTTCTCCCATGTTCAGAGACAACCTTCCCAAGAGCTTACTACAGTGTTTAGCCCTTGGCCCTTTAGTAAGTGGGGCGTGGACCTCATTGGCCATTTACCAAAGGGTAGAGGAAGTGTCAATTTTGCCATTGTTGCAATTGATTATTTCACTAAGTGGGTAGATGTTAAGCCCCTGCAAAGATGACTGAGGCCAATATTTCCAAATTCTTATGGAAGAAGATAATATGTCGGTTCGGCATCCCCTACTCAATTGTTTCAGACAATGGGAAACAGTTTGACAACAAAAATGTGAGGGACCTTTGTGAAGAGCTAGGAATTAAGAAACATTTCTCTACCCCTCACCATCCCTAGGCCAATGGTCAAGTGCTGTGGACAATCCAAACCACAAGCAGGACTCCAACTGGTGAGACCCCATTCTCAATGACTTATGGTGCCAAGGCTATGAGCTGGGTAGAGGTGCGCTACCCTCTTCTAGAAGATTGAGGTTCAATGAGATATCGAACGACGAGCTCAGAATGTACTATTAATGAATGTAAGTCACAGCTGGAGGTTGTTTATAGCCTTTGAAAATAAAGAAATGCTTCATCTCATGAGAATCTTCAAGCGTGGGCGCCTCGAAGGAGAGGTGTCGTCCTAAAATTGACCACCTCATTGGAACTCCGAAGCGTACATCACATACCTCCCTTTGACGAGGCTGAACGTCAAAGGAGAAGCCTTTACTTGGATGAACCATTCTCCAAGTAAGGAAGCGTGGGCACTTCAGAGGAGAGACAGCATCCCAAAAGGGACCACCTCATTGGAACTCTGAGGCGTACATCACATGCCTCCCTTTGACGAGGCTGAACGTCAAGGGAGAAGTCTTTACTTGGGTGAACTATCCTCCAAGTAAGGAAGCATTGGCATCTCAGAGGAGGGGCTGAAGTCCCAAAAGGGACCACCTCATTGGAACTCTGAAGTGTACATCACATGCATCTCTTTGACGAGGCTGAACGTCAAGGGAGAAGTCTTTACTTGGATATACCATCCTTCAAGTAAGGAAGCATGGGCCTAGGAAGAAAGACTGGAGTCCTAAAAAGGACCACCTTATTGGAATTTTGAGGTGTACATCACATGCCTCCCTTTGACGATGCTGAATGTCAACGGAGAAGTTAGATCTTTAAGTGTGACAAGGCGATAGAGGCTCCAAATAAAGATAAGAAAAAGCATTTGATCAGGCTGGTTGTCAACATTACAGTTAAGTTATCCAAGTTTAGTTAGTTCATTCAAAACTCAAAGTTTAACCAGTTCAAACTAGCTCAATTAAAGGCTCATAATTGAGGCGTGTTTAGCTATAAAAGTTCATTTCAATTAAGGTTCAGATTACAGTTCAGTACAGTTCGTTATGCCTGTATACTGTTGAGGCCCATTCACTTAGAAGAAAAAATAACAAAGTGCAAATAGTAAAGGATGAAAATTCCCATTCATTAAATAAAGACATAATTACATAGTGAGGCCTGAGGCAATACAAAATGTTCTAACTAATTCGAGCTAGGGGTGGGGGAGCCTCAGTAGTAAGGGCTTCTATGATGAGGGCTGAGGCACTCATGCATGAGCATCTTCAGAATTAACTTCCACTATTTCACTCTCCTTAGTTGGTGTCTGAGGAACTTTCTCTTCAATAAATTTAGCCTTCAACTCAGAAGCATCCAACTCAGGATAAGCTCTTCGACCCTCTCTATGACCTCGTTGTAGATGAACCTCGTCTAGTATAAACCGAAGTGCTGATACTCTTCAGTGAGGTGAAAATTGGCAATGTAGTATCTCACTGCAATTTTACCCTCCTTGAGAACGTCAGCTTCGTACTTTTTTACTTCAAAGGCGTACCACCTTATTTGCTCATCCTGAACTTGTTAGAGTCCTTCACCCAATGAGCTCCACGTTCACCTTTTCTAAGGCCTCAGTAGTGACCTTCTAGTGATTATTGGAGGTTTCATCCTTCTTTGTAAGGGTAGCCACCTCACACTAAGACTCGTGAACATCTTTTTTTAGACCCTTAATTTCAGCTAAAGAAAAAGCTAGCTTGGCCTTGTCTTCAACTTTTTGGGCCATCAGTTCAGTATCCACCACCTTCTCCTTTTTTAGCTCTGCCTTAGCGGCATTTAGATTTTTGTACGAGTCCTATTCCTTTGTTGAATATCAGAAAGAACTGTCTGACATTCAAGTACCACTCCATACGCCCTGGCACTTTGACTCACCGGGGTAGCAGTGATATCCAGTACATCGCAAGTTACCACATAGTTCTGCCACCTCTCGGTCCAGAACTTGTTAAACATTTTCGTGGCACCCCTTACTTCTAGTGGCAGCATCTCAACCACAGCTGATGCTATCTTCTCCTCCCTGCCACCCAAGAAGTTCCCTAACTTTCTTGGGGTCCTTTCAACCACTTTGTGGCCTCAGAGACTAATGGTATATCATTCTTTCCCTCCTCATGGGCCCTCCAAATCTGCTCTCTTTTAAAGGCTTTGATGGAAGATTGGAGGAGCTTGGGCAGCTGAGGACCATCTTTTCCAGAATGGGACGAAGTAGTCCCGAAGGTTGCCAAGGCCCTACTAATATGGGTGAGTTTTCTCTTCTTCTGAGGCTCATCTGCTTTTCCTTTGCCTTTGTTAGAGGCCATCTGAGCCTTCATGGGGGCCTCCTCCCCTGCTCCCTTCTCAACAGTATTCTCCTTGTTAAGGCATTCCAGCATCGCTTTTTCTTGTTTCACCCTGGAGGAGGAGGGCTTTAAGGCCTTAGCACCAGTAGTGACAATGGCCTTTAGAATGTTGGCCATGTTCGGTACTGGATATTTTTTCTTGGCAAATTTATCTACGAAGTGTCGAGGGAAAAGTTAGAATTTGCTAGAACAACATGAAAATAAATCAAGTACAAGAGCTTCTTACGCTTAGACGCCACCTGTCCAAAATCCCAGAAATATGGACTTCTCTCAAGGAGGTGACTAAAGCTTCGAAGGACGCTTGTATATATCCTCAATCACGTCCCACCCAGCCTCAGCAAGCTCGGTACTGGAGTATGCAAATAGACAAATGAAGGAATTAGGACCAAGGAACTAAGCATAAATCACAAAACTGTAAGACGAGGCACTTACAAGCTTCGTAGTACTGGGTCGGCATAGTACAGGCTGGGACGATATCTCCCTTAACCATCTGCCCCTAACCCAGAACTAGGACTCCTTCCATCCCTTTATGGAGGAGGGCAGCCTAACTATGAAAGGAGAGTGAGACCCCTAAGGGGTTATAGTACCACCCCTTAGAATCGTCTTTCCCCACGACTCTAGCATGGAACATGGTTTCAAAGACATGTAGAGGCATGTCTTCACCTAAGGAGACTTCCTTCCAAAGGAAGTAGCCTCCAACCAATTGGCTCTACCCATTGGGCAAAACATAGGTGGGAAACAACATGAGCGTCCTCAGCACCGCCCTAAAGAAAGGGTGCAGACGTAGACGCATACATGCTATTCACTAAAGGCCATGCAACCTGGCCTCGGAAAACAGGTTCGTTCATGGGGCTCAGGTACTATGAGTTCTATGTAATTGGGTATGTAGTAGGTCTTTCTAAATTCATCTACTTTGGAAGAAGTTATGTGTAACGACTCGGGTCCCACTTAACGGGCGGTTCCGACCGTTAGATCGACAACGTACTGTCCCTACTGTACCAATATGGATCTTTTTAGCATACTTTTTACTACTCGCACGATCCCGAGAAAACGTTCCAGGGGTCACCCATCATAGAATTGCTTCAAGCCAAGTACACTTAATTGTGGAGTTTTCAATGATTAACTTTCGGAAAAGAAGGTGCACCTTGTTGGTATGAGGCATACATACCAAATCTTTTTAAGCTTTCCTGGTCTGAGTATTACATTATGGAAGATGGAATTTTTGCTGCCCCCCAGTCCGCCTTGTAATCTATAAGCTAGGAAGTCATACTATTACACTCGCCCGAGGGCCCCGACACAAACTCCTTCCCATACCTGGCTACTGTAATAGCTATGACGCCTCGACAGACATAATAATTGAAAATGAAGATGAAGAAGCTATAAAAATGTTAATAAAATTTGGGAAACCCCTTTTCTAAAAGGAAATACCTAAACAGATGAAGACTTAGGAGATTCCCTAGAGAATGGTAGCCGAAAAAACTCTCTAGAGGTAAGAAAACTTGGGAGGATTTGATGAATGTTTCGCAAAGGTGAAATATTGAAATGACAAGATTTTAGCTTTTATATAAGAGAGGGATTCAATCCTGGCCATTGGGTTGAGGCCCAATTGATCGGAAACGTCCAAATTTCAACCGATCCGACCCTTAGAACTCAAACGGTTTATATTTTTAACGCCTCAGATCAATGCGTGTGTTACATACATGGCCTCGGTGCGTTACTGTTTTCTCCAAATCATGCATGCTAATAATTGGCCATCATTATACATTTAATGCAAACGGTCGTACGCGTATTGAGAGTTATTTCGATACAGCCAACCTACCTTGGAAACATGCGAAACCATCAAATCACATGCACCAATATCCATAGCAATTAATTTAGAATTCAGCTTCGGCATTGAGTCCCATAGCCTCTGTACTGACTCTCTCCTTATAGATGCTCTACTCTAAACGAACTCGCCTCTACTTCAAAAGGACTTAAGCCTCGGCTAGTTAAATTAGAACTCGCCTCTTAATGTCACCAAAAAATTTCAAAATTTTCTAACTTTATTATTAAAGTCCACGCATGATATGAATAATCACACATGGACTTGGGGAGCTATTGTTATGACTCGTAAATAGGAGTGCCATGTGGCACCATCTATTTGCAATGAGACCAGCCCAACTGAACCAGGATGTATTTTGCTATCCTCGACGTGTCACCGAGCCCGGTGCTATTGCGGGGCTCATTATTTGTGGCCATTGTTGTTAGCCAAGGCCCTGCCACTTTCGAGGCACCATGTACATCCGAGACTCAAATAACTCCGAGGCTTTTGTTGTGACGGTCCACGTGCAAAGATTGAACTCATGATGAATATCTTATTCGAATGAGTAATGTGACATTTGTAAAAAGTGTATTTGTGTCAAGTTTTATCAATATAAGAACATTAAATGCTTTGAAAAGTTAGGAAGGTCAATGCGATAGCTATGAATTGACGGGTCGGCTAAGGAGATGAGGCCACGTGTAATTTGATCCAAAGATCACCATTTCATTTGTACTATTATAAATATCCCATCCATGTAATATGCAAAGGCTAATGCAACTTTAAATACAAAAAGCAATATATTTTGCTCTCTCTACAATTCCCTTTATTGCAAATTTCGTTTTACATAGTTATCTGAACGAAAACGTTTCGTGTCATTGAGCCCCGTCCCACATTCAAACTTTGAAGCGATTTTAACCATAGATTTATATTAACGTGTCGAATTTGGTTGACATATGCACGAGCGAACCCGGCATCGATTGACAGTATATTTTGAGGTCAACACCAACAAACTTTTGAACCACACATTCGTTTAAAAATTATTATTTAAAACTTTATTTTCTCCCAATAATGATTGTCCAACTAAATTCCAACAAAATTGATCAAGAAGTGCCAAATCATTTTTCACCATCAACAAGCATCATTTCATTTGTTAGAACGAGCTACATTACAAAGGTGTAAAAAAATGTGGGCATCCAACAATACCTAGCATCATTTCATTTGTCTTGTATTCGTGTTTTGTTCCATGGCAGCCTAACACACGTCGTGAACCATGGTCTTCCTCGCTTCGCCTTTTGGTCTCTGGGCCCGTCAAACCTGAAACAAACTCTATTATCCTTCTTGTATTTCTCAATTATACCCATACTCACAAATTCCCGCAAACAGAGAAGCTCAAAAATAAAGCAAAAACGCTTAAACCCTTATTTTCCCTCCACTCACACTTACACTTCAGGTCAGTACGATGATTTCTAACATAAATTATTCCTAACATCCTAATCGAAAATCTTTTTCTCAGACGGCTATAGTTACAGTTGGGTGGACAGTGAATTTATTTTTTGGGTTTAAAATGGCGAGGTTTCTTCGGAATGCGTCTTCTCTCAGGCGCTCTTTGTTTCCGCAGTTACAGGTTTTTCTCTTCTTATAGCTTTCCATTTGTTTTGTTTCTCTGTTTCTGTCAGTTGCTCTTCATTTTTAAAATTAAGGAAAATGAAAAATAAATTAAAAAAGATTCCTTTTTTGATAATATTGTAAACACGGTTAGATATTAAACGTTGCTGGATAAATATATAGCCGGCTTCTTCTTCTTTTTGGACTAAACATGTGAAACGGGCGTTTCAACTGCTTTTTTCCTTGAATTTGAATATAATTTTATTTATTTTTAGTTTTTAAAGGGGGATGTGTGTGTGTGTTTTTTTTTTTTTTTTAAATTCTGTACTATATTCATTTGGTTTTGTCTATTTTCTCTCTTTTGCTTGTTTTTTTGAATCGTTCCAATTTTAACTTCTTGCTAATTTTTCTAACGTGTTTTGCTTT
>CAIGRO010114167.1:0-15374 GCA_903798355.1 Fraxinus baroniana | reverse complement strand
TTTAAATCAAGCAAGTTCCTTATAAGTAGATCAATTTAGCCCCTGTTTGATCTACATTATTTTTTAATTCTCATTATTTTACTCACTTTCAAATACACATTTTTCAATAAAATAATATTACAAGCAATCCAAAAAAAAATTCCTTCATTTTTAATCACACATTCTCCATCAATCTACTATTTCAAATTGCATTTTGGACTAAAAATATGGCTCAAACAACCCTTAAAGAACATGTCAAAAGAATGTGTATTGAATGTAATATTGTTAATCAATATGTGTATTTGACTCTTCGAGCACACTTTTGTCTTTATGATACTTCACGTTTTACTTGTAGTATACATCATTGATAAGCAGGAAGAGCCTTGTAGACGGTGATGGCAGCGGGGCGGATTCGGAACAGGGGTGCCTGCCGCGGAGGGGCACTATCTTGCCCCATTCATTTATTTTTTTCTTCAAAAAATTAAAGCTAACTAATTTTTTTTTAATTTGTTGTTAATTTTTTTTTTTTTTTATTCTTCACGGTGCCCGCCAACCCGTCGGGGCGTGGCGATATTTTTGCCATCTTGTAGACACTACAGTTGGAGACTATAACTATTGTTCTTCACTTGTGAATAATGCTATGTTTAGAATTAATGAAGTAGTACATAGAAGAAACAATGTAGATCAAACGATGTCTGACCTCCATAACTGTCATTAATTCTTAGTTAAATTATGACGTTTGTTGTGAATTATGATTTTCTTATTAACCATATTAAGGAACATCACATAAGCCAAGTGTGCTAGAATTTATGTGGCTCATGTCTTCCACTAATGAACCTTAATGAAGTTCAAGGATAAGAACATTAAGACCATGTTTGATAGGTGCCATTTTCTATGGAAGTTGGACTATATTTTTCAAGTTCCCACTTTTTGCCATGTTTGATAGGTAAATATTGTTTTCCAATGAAGCCTCACATGATTGGCTTTTCCCTGTTTTTGAGGAATTGATTTTCCCACCACTTTGGTACGAAAATAGTTTCCAGCCGCTTTTTTTTTTTCAATGAAAACAAATTCTATGAACAATTGTAAAAATATGGAAGTTGGAATATATTTTCCAAGTTCCCACTTTTTGCCATGTTTGATAGGTAAATATTGTTTTTCAATGAAGCCTCACATGATTGACTTTTCCTTGTTTTTGAGGAATTGGTTTTCACACTACTTTGGTAGGAAAATAGTTTCCAGCCGCTTTTTTTTTTTCAATGAAAACAAATTCTATGAACAATTGTAAAAAAAACAAAATTTCCTTTAATGGACAATTTTCATGGAAAACAAAGCCAAACAAACAACAAAAGATCCAAAATTTCAACATGTTTCAGGTGAAAAATTATATCAATCAAACACAATTAATTGATAATTCTCAATAAAACAAATTCTAAGCAATTTAATTCATTTTCTTTCCACCCAAATTCCATTCTTGCAATCAAACGGACCCTAAAGAAAGTGTAAATGGTTCATGGTTTAATAATAAAATGAGTTCCTTATTATTATCTTATGATTAAGAGCAAATAAACCTTAAATGAAGATGAGATAAATCAAATCAAAGTTGTAAAGAATTATTCACACATTAATTTAATTTTATCTTACATTTTTAATGAATGCATGTGATGATCAACAAGCATTCGAAATAACAAGTCCTATTCAGTCCATTAATGTGCATACTAGTTTTAACAATTTTTTACACATTAGCATGATTCTCTTTGATTTTGAAGTATCACACGTAAGTCTTGTATTCGTATTGTTCTTACTATTCCTAATTATTTTAGGATATTGCTATTTGTACATAAAAAATGGACATAATCAATTATATAATATCATAATTTTATGTAAAAAAAAAATTTTTAAAAATTTCTAGTGTAAGTTTTTTTTTAGCTCGGCCTATAATCCGGTCATAGATCCGTTTCTGGTCATATAGAAGGAAAAGATTGTATTAAAAAGTTTATTGTATTTTAAACTAACAAATGATAAAGTGTCATATGACATTATGTAATCCATTATGTAAATTTTGATGTATATAATATAGCAAGATCAATTATTTTTATAGAGGCGGTAAATCAGAAATTTGGTCCAGATTTCTTCCGTCGTTTGCTCTTTGGTTTCTCGGTTATTACACAGAAATCCATGCAAATCTTCACTTGCTCGTTTCTTATTATTTTCAATGCTGAAAACTCATTGAATTTGAACCCTTTTCCCTTTTATCTTCTCATTCTTGCTTCTGCTAATGAATTTCAGGGAAGCCATGAAAATCATCATAAAGGTAGAATTTGTTCATGGTTTCACCATTCAAGAATTGCATGAGTTTTGTTAATATCCATGGGGCCATATACATATATAGCAAGTGCAGGATTAGCAGTTTTCCATATTTCTAAATAACAAAAGGACATTCTTCGTCATGCGCCAATTATGAACTTTCAGAAGAATCGATGACTGCATCAAAGGCTCTCACTGGCTGTACCAAAACTGCGCTTCACTCCAAGATGTCTAGTTAACTAAGAGAATCAACTAATTCTGAGGTTCATCTATTACCAGAAACAAGTCATTTATGGGAATTATAGGAGGTCATGCAGATCCAATCTAATTTCACTTTTGCTCCACAAGGATCAAAATCAAATAAATGCTCATTCTCGTTATGTCAAGCGAAAATATGCTTCCAATTTCTCAAAAATTAACGATCCATTGAACTAAGCATAGATATATATTAACGGTTGATAAATCGTAATTCGAACAACTTAAAATTTTAAACTTTATACGTAAGATGGTTGAACGATTAATTCTAAGCCTTGAATGCATGTGTTTGACAACATTTTGGGTGTATTATAAATTTTAGAATAGTAATTAATGGAATAATGTGTGGTTGAAAAGTAATGAAAAGTTTTAAATTTGTATGTAATATCATTTTATTTAGAGAACGTGTGGTTGTAATTAAGAAGGAGAAAATTTAAAAACAATAAATTAATGGTTGGCAAACACAACAAGCTTAATGGGTTCGATAAATATGAAGTTGACATTTGTGAATACAGTACATTACCTGACTAATCTTTTGTCCAAATGGCAAGAGAGAGAAAGTAGCCCAAAGTCATGCTATCGCCAACCTAACCAGCCAATTCTCGAATCGAACGTGCATACGCGTCAAAATCCATTGTAACAAAGACAACGTCAATGATCAACATCAATCAAGAAAATTCTTGGAAGACTGTGTGGGTAATGCTATACCCTTTAGCACAATCAAGAAAATCTAAGTGAGAGATGAAGAACAGAAACAGGGGCAAAGTTTCACTCGAATGGATTGTGATTCTGTGCATTTTCAGCTTCGCCCTTGGCACGTTTTTCAGCAACAGGTTTCTACTCTTTTTGTCTATAAATTTTCGATTTATCTTTCATTTTTTCCTTGTATTTCACCATATTAATGATTCATGCATTGAATTCCATGCACTGAGTCTGGTTTCACTGTTGTATTTATGAACTTTAATGGTGTTTGAAGAAAAAATGATTTTATTTATGAATTTGTACTGAAGTTTTGAATTTTCTTGTTTACAGAATATGGGTTGTTCCCAAATCAGAAGATCAGATCATGCCCATTAAACGACCACCAGGAATTTTGGCTGCTAATTCCGATGACTGTGCGACAGACAAGGTTTTCTTCCTTAATAATATGTTCAGTTTTTTCAATCAAAAGCCAATTGATCTAAATAATTTAATTCATTCATTTACGTTTGCCAATTTCTATTGGTCTTTTGAGTAATAAAAAAAAATCAAATTTATTTTGAACACGTTTTAGTTTGTTTTCATTATGGAATTATCGAATCTATTTCAGGATAAGAAGGATCTGATTGGAGAGATTAGCAAAGCCCATGAAGCAATCGAGTAAGTGCACTACATCACAATTCACAAATATTCAAAACAAAAGAAAGACAAAGAATTTCTTAAGTCGTCTAATTGCTTAAAAATCCTGTATTAGTTATGAACTTGTAAATGTTTTGTTAATTTTCTAAGTCGTGTAATTCTTTGGAGGCATGTTAGATCATTGGACTCTTCGATTGCTAAACTGCGTATGGAGTTGCCTTCAACAAAGAATTCCCACAAGATTGGGAAGTTTGAAAACTTTAGTACCGTTGTTGTGCATCCAGGCAGTACTGAGACGAGGAAAACGACATTTATGGTTATTGGTATAAACACAGCATTTAGTAGCAGGAAGAGGCGTGATTCAGTTAGAGAAACCTGGATGCCTCAAGGTGGTGGTACTTCATCGTGTTCTTTAAGGCATGTTTTTATCCTGATCTTTTGTTTAATGTTGCTCTAAATTTCTTGATTAGGTAAAAGTTTACTTCAACTTGAACAAGAAAAGGGGATTGTTGTTCGTTTCATGATTGGCCACAGGTAATTAAGTTTGTATAATGCCGACTAGACTTGATCGAAGTATAATTTTTTTATTCAGATAGAGTTTATCATTTTTATAACTTGTAGCTCGTCCTTAAAAATACATCAAGAAATCTTCCCTCATACTTATATTTGAGTGATGCAGTGCAACATCCAACAGCATTTTAGATCGAGCAATTGACTCGGAGGACTCTCAGCATAAAGATGTTCTAAGGCTTGTAAGTATAAGTAGAGACTCGATATCCTCTAATTACATCAGATTCAGGAGTAATTTCTATTAAGTGCACATTTTGTAGGCTTAAAAGATTTACTTATTAGATTACTAACTTCTAAAGTGAAAAGAAAATTTTTGGTCAAAGTTGAAAATAAGTTATGTAGCCCCTGTTGGGTTCCGTTAAAATATCTGATTAAAATTTAAGTGAAAGTCAACAATTAATTTTAACCACACGTTCTATAAGACCCACAACTTTTCATCCATACATTCCATCAACTTTTATCAAAATTTGATTTTAATATCTACTAAACAAGGGTTTATTTTAAAAGTAACTACTATCCTGTTGTCAACATAAACAACTATAAGTAGGAAAAGAGTAATGTGTTTGGATATACTTAAAAGTAAATTAACTTCCTTTTAAGGTTACCCAAACAGTTAAGTACATTATTTTGCAGGAACACATTGAAGGATATCACGAGTTATCAGCTAAGACAAAAGCATTCTTTTCTACTGCAGTTGAAAAATGGGACGCAGAGTTTTACGTCAAGGTGGATGATGATGTTCATGTAAATTTGGGTACATTTGCTTTCCTTTTCTTTCCATATCTTGATCTATAGACTATTGGGAACCTGAACATTCTCAGATGTAATTCATTCAAAACCTTAATGGTTTAAAATTTTATGATATATGACAATCAATGGTAATGCAGGCACGTTAGCTGCAACTCTTGCTCGTTACCGCTCGAAGCCTAGAATATATATTGGATGTATGAAATCGGGACCAGTTCTTCATCAAAAGTAACAATCAATGTTTGCAATGGCCTATTATGCTTGTGCTAATTTACATTTATATATCAGATGCCATGTTTCTTATTAAGCTGTTATCTCCCGATAGGAATGTTAAATACCATGAACCCGAGTATTGGAAATTTGGAGACGAGGGAAATAAATACTTTCGACATGCAACTGGGCAGATCTATGCTATCTCAAAGGATCTGGCAAAATACATCTCCATCAACCAGTAAGTTATCTTCTCTCCAAACAATTTTTCCATTTGTTCTCTTTAAATGAAATACAAAATGAATGTCTTGATATAGTAATGGTTGCATTTAGTCTTTTGCATAGACGACCTAATCGACTTATTAAGGATCAGATGAAAACTTAAAAAGCCACAAAAAATGGTTAACTGACGGTTAGTTGTTTATACATACCTTTCTCGTGATTATTTTTTAGGCCTATTCTGCATAAATTTGCTAACGAAGATGTAACACTTGGAGCGTGGTTTATCGGTCTTGAAGTTGAGCATATTGATGATCGCAACATGTGCTGTGGAACTCCACCTCGTATGCAGTATTCTTTGCTTTTTTCTGCATATTATTTAATCGTTATTGAATTTTTCTTCTCGAGTCCAAATAAGAATCTTAGTTTCTGTGCAGAATGTGAATGGAAAGCACAAGCAGGTAATGTTTGCGTTGCATCATTCGACTGGAGCTGCAGTGGAATTTGTAAATCTGTGGAAAGAATCAAGGATGTTCATGCCAAGTGTGGTGAAGACGCTGCCACTCTTTGGAATGCTCTTCTCTAGTATTACATGGTACGAGAATTATCATATGTCATCCTTGCAGCAAAATACATAGAGAAATTGAAGCAGCAGCTTGATGCATGGCACTGAAGATCTATCTATATAGTAAATCGAGTATGTTTTTTGTCACGAGGAGAAGTACATGGTAGACAAATTTACTTCAGATTTTGAATTTACAATTTGTTGTGATGAATTCTCATGCCAAGTCCACAGTATCTTTCATCATCTGTGACTAGTTAGTCTTGGGCTATTTTAAGTCGAGAATCTGAGACTTAATTTTATGTCTGCAAAACAAAAGGCTGATTATAAGTTTGGTTGGCAATCAACAAGGCGAATAAGGGACAACTTATCAAATCATCTGCTTAAATCAGATGGAAAATTACGAGTAATCCTTCACTATACTTTGGTATGTCTACAGATACAAATGGAAGGGAATGCTGCTCCGGTTCCAGACAATTCATCAGTAAAACACTGAATGAAGTAAAATAAAGAACTTGGAAATGAAATGTTCGATTTATAATCATGAACTCCTTCAGGCCTAACACGATTATAAATGTGCATGTTAACTACACACGAGCCATTCACTGGGGTACATATTATGTTCGACCAGATTGCAAATATTTGACAAAAATCAGGGAGCAGGTTCTCCAACTTTACAACTGATCAGCCTCTAGTTTTTCTTTGCTGAAAGTTCAAATGCTCATTCGATGAATAGTGCAAGATATTTTACTGTATGTGTATGTTTCCTCTTAATCTATTTCTAATTTCCAAACTTTAGCTTTTCAGCTGGATATATTCCACTCATTCTACCTTCTTTCCGTTGCTTCGTTGATGAGAACTTTGAACTGCCAAACTTCTGAGTCTGATCAAATGGCTTAGTATCTTTCACGTTATCCCCTCTGCTTCTGCAGTCATATACAAGGTGCGTCAACAATATTGACACAATAATAAATGAGATATAACTCAAAGATGCTCACAAAGATAACTAAATAAAGTCACAAAAGAATACACACCCGACGTGTAACAAGAAAAATAACACACCAACAATGGCCGTGCCTTTAACAACTGCTTTCAGAAGATGTTTTCAACCATATTTCACGGGAGGGAGTTCGGGAATTGTATCATTTCTTCCATCTGAAGTATTTTCTGCCAAAACTTCTACATTGTGTTCTCCTTCATCCTAAATAAGTAAAAGAGTAAATCATTACAGGTTACTCGCAGACAAATAGAGTGCTTCGGATATAAAAAACTCTGTGACTTTTAGTTGATAATCACCTGAATTCCATTCTCAGAAGCATTACAAGTAGTGTCATGACCAGATAGTTGGCATTTATGCTGAGATGAAGATAAGATTTCGGTAGAAATATCCAAATTTTTATGTACGAATTCAGGTTCTAGGAAATTACTCGCTGAAGTGCATGGTTGCTTTTCAAACTCATCTGTCTTTTGGGTTTCACACAATACAAACAACTCTCTACCCTGCTTGCCAGCCTCAATTTCCATTGATCGAGAAGTGTAAACATTTGTTGTTGAAGAATTGGCTACACTAACGTTTGTAGATGAAGAATTATCTGTGTTAACATTTATAGATGAAGAATCTTCCACAAAAACATTTGAAGTTGAAGAATCCTCTGCATCAAACTGGTCTTCACAATCCAAGTTAAGCATCCGGCCTAACACAGAACTCATGCTAGTGGTGGATGATACTTCAATATCTTCGTCGTCGAAAAATTTCCTTTGAAGTCCATTCTGAGTGCTCCTATTTTTGGAGGTTAGTCCTTGTGAATCAACATTAAGGAAGAAATCAAAAAGATTGTTTTCTCCATCGAAGAGAAGAGGAGCTGCCATCAGTTGTATGGACAATCAAGTTGGAAAATGCCAAGTAATCTGAAATATAATTTCTTCCATCTCCACTGATGCTTGAAGTATCTCCTACCACTGAATCATCATTCTCAAGGGTAAAGTTGATATCGGATATACCCACAGCACCATTGTTGTGGCTATGTCTCACTTGATCATTTTTTGTGCAATTAGACAACATTTTATCAAGTAGATGATCATTTCCAACGTTTTCTGAAGAAAGCAGTTTCATTGGCTCGAATGAACGTGCTGATTCATGCGGGTCAAGTTCGAATTCCTCTATACATGGGTATTTGATATCTGATTGTAGTACATTTGGTCCTTCCAAATATTGTCCAATTTCTGGATACGCTGCAGGTGAACTTTCTGAGTCTGGATGTAGTTCGGCAGTAGCATCAAACTTGTTGGCAGATGAAGAAAAAGAATGCTCTTCTACATATCTGCTTTCTGCCTCAT
Source organism: Fraxinus baroniana (assembly GCA_903798355.1). Taxonomy (NCBI): domain Eukaryota; kingdom Viridiplantae; phylum Streptophyta; class Magnoliopsida; order Lamiales; family Oleaceae; genus Fraxinus; species Fraxinus baroniana. The sequence goes on along the minus strand of CAIGRO010114167.1, from coordinate 6,850 downwards.
CTGACTCTTCAGAGTGAGAATCATCATATCTATCAGACAGCGCATATAGATTTTTCTACATTGCAGTAGGAGGGCAATAGTAGATTAGTGATTCAAAATTAAATATAATTTAAGCAAAGATAGTTCTCCATCAATTTTTTTTTCCCTCTTGGTTTTTCAAATTGCATTGGCTTGCTTGAGTAAGGGTAAAATTGGAAAATAATGTAGCAAAAGCCTCAACTAAAACACTGGTAGAAGTGAAACAAGCCAAATTCGTGAAACAGATGAAGAAGCAAGTTGCTGATAGGCGATACCAGTAACTATCTACTAATTCTCGAGGGCAAAGTTGATAAGGGAAATATCGGCATACCTGTTTCAATTTTGTTCTGGAACCTTTATGCAAACTGAAACTGGATGAACTTGAAAGGCTGCATTGTGATGATTCCAAGCTTCTTCGAATGCCTCCGACCATATCAGTGGGCATGGCTACCGTGTACACAACCACATCAAAGTCCGGAACCTAACAAGAAATATATATTTGATGGATTTTAGTGCATGACTAGAAGGTTTCAAACAGAATTTGCAAAAATATAGGAAGCTGCTTAAAATACTGGCAACGATAACCAGGAAATGGATCTGGTAATAAGATTATAGAAATACTAGAGATCATGATTGATGTACGATTAATCATGATTGATATATAATTGATTAAATATTTCCATAACTTAGGTTCGCTAATTTCATGTATTCTAAATTAGAAGATTATTTTTTCGTTTTTTATTTTTATGGTTGTACTAAAAATAAGATGTAATAGGGTGTACATTTCAATCAAGAAATACATAAAATTCTTATTTCATTCTTCAAAGACAAATATCTTACACTTAGTTTCTTAGACCTGGCTTTCCTTGAGAGTGCTCTTGTGCAAATGAGAACTTTTCGAATGTCTCTTTTCTCGACAACATCTGATGGTGAAAAGAGATCAATGCCATTTAATCCCAAAATTTTGCACATCTACCAAAAAAGGGACAATCAAGAATATTTGCAATCATTTTTTAAACATTCTACTTAAATAGGATATCATTTTCAGCACAGACTACTTGCTGCTCCTTGTAGTTTTAAATACTAACAAAGTCATTTCACAAACTCAACAAAAGTACAATCAAACACTTTGATTTGGACATTCGTGCAAATTTTATTCACTTCAGAACCCATGTTCTTTACCCTTTACTTTCTCAATCATACCTATCCTTGATGACTGTCACGAGAAGACCACAACTCGGCTTGTTACACACAACATTGGTAGGAGAGCAGTTCAATAATAACATTGTTATATTCCTATTAGAGAGGGATTCATGATTTAATAAGTTCACAACATAAAACTATCTTCTGAAAATAGCACTCTTCAATGCTTCGATGCATTTGGTTCAACTGAAAGAAGAACATGCTATGATGTGTAGTGGACACTGTACAAGAACTCTTCTTAGGGAACTTGTCTGAATATGTCATTTTCTTCTTTAAATCTTGAATTGTGTATAGGATATTTCACTTGTATCTATAATTGAGCTGACAGGTTTTGTTAATTTTCGGTACATAGATGAACCGGCTACAAGTTACTCGTGTGTCTGTGTGAAGTGGAAATAATTTACGAGTATTTTCATTTTTTATTCTCCAAGGATTACAAAACCCCTGAAGTTCAAGACAATGAATGGTTCAATAACTTGCTTTAAAATGATACTGCAAAATTCAAAAGGCAACTTCTATAAATACTTTAATAGCTTTGGCTCCAATTAGTAACTGTCAATTGAAAAATATTTACAAGTAAATTATTTAGAGATGGGAGCGAGGATATGATGTGTTACCTTTAGAAATATATCAACGTTGGAGTAATGCCTGTATCTCCGTCTGATCTTCTTAGAACCAAAGGGGCCGTGTTTATGTTTGAAATGTCTAAGCTCCACACATTTTGCCAACAGCAAATTCCATACCACTTTAGAAACTTCAAACCTAAAAAATCAGACAAGTCAAAATCATTGAGCACAACAGAAAATTTTCTCGTAAAACAATTGAAAACTCAACATTATCTCATGCTTTATAATGTGCTATGTACAGCTCTAGATGCTTTCCTAATCCCTCCACCAATCAACACAAAAGATAAACAATTTTTTTTATACTTGTGCATAATGGCATTGCTAAGATTACACACATAATTAGCTAGCTGGATTTAGAGATATGAATGAATTCCTAAGAATTTCTTCAAAAAATTGTCTCACAATGTTTACTTATAGATTCAACCCTCTTCAAACTGTTCACAATGCAGTTCTGAAGGAAAAGAACGCCCACACCACTAAATATCCATTCTTCCCCACTTTGCAATAATTAGTTGAAATTACAACATCAATCATTATCATTACTCATTCATCCCTTGTATTTGGATTTTTTTGTGATGTTAACATTATCCACATCAAGAATATATATTAAATATTGATGGCTAATTAAATGCTGCGTGTTCTTGTTTCTTCAAAATTTCTTCACTTGTTCAGCAAGAAAAAAGGTATAGAGATTTTTGTTTGTATTCAAAATAGTAAAAATCTTGGGAGCCAATACTTTCATTATGGCACTAGAACAATTTCTTGATATTGGTATCTCGTTCTTGACAAAAGATTGAAGAACTATAATGGAACCCACAATCAGGTGCACCACAAATAAATATTGGCAAGCTGTCTCCCAGCCAGGTGATTAAATTTCTAGGGAAGCAAAGCATGTTCTTCATTGAAATGAGTTTTTCCTTTCATTTTTGTTCCCAACGTATAGGAAACTGATAAAATAAACATGAATTTGTACTTAAATAATGAAATTTACAAGCATGCCAAACTAAGATTCTTAATTACACCCAACCACTCAGCAAAAAAAAAAAAAAAAAGAATTCATCCAATCTTGTATTAAGAACTTCTCCAAGCCATATTCTTGTTTGAGTCTGAACCAATTGAATACAAATAATGATCTTCTAATAATCAACATTGAAGATAAAGAAAAAATCAACTGTGGGAGTTTACATGTTACTCTTATATCTTGAATTCATAAGTGTTCCTATACACAAACAACAAGAAGTGAAGTTCGTTCCCAATAAACTATGGATGAACTAAATTAATCCTTTTCTCCACTTCGTTTGATATAATGTTACATCTATTAAAGGTCAAATTCAATCTTTTAGGAACCATATTACCTCAACCTCTTCTAACATATTCTACTGAGATTGCTAGCCTCTTCGTTTGATATAATGATTTTTCTCTACAAACCCCTTTCTATTATCGTAATTGAACTACACAGAATAATCTTCTACTGCAACTCAACCGCCCTTGTTATTCCTACTATGAGGAAATTTATTAGATTCATCTTAGTTCTAGTCAACCTAAAAGATATATTAGATGTCTAAAATTACTACTTCAACTTTCTTGTTCTCGATATATCCTCCTCCCAACATCACCACTTAAAACTATATCATCATCAAATAACATACAATAGATCATCTCCTAAGCTCAATTATGATCAACAGAAAGAGATGGACTCAGAGTCAAAATAAACCTATAGTAACAGAAACTTGCCTACTAGTGCCACCCTAGATTCAAACTATTAACTGTTCCGTCATCCTATAGCAAATGACTTCGTCATAAATCTTCCAGACATAAAACCAAATTATTTCTCTAAAACCTCTAAATTACACATTAATCTACAAACAATCAACCTCACCCGTGAATAATTTTGGAAAAAATATATTTTGAAATAGTGATTTTTAAAAAAATATATGGTTAAAAAATAAGATAAAATTTTAAATTACGTATAATATTCTTTTATTGAAAAATGTATGATTGGATATAAGATAGGAAAAAAAATGCATTTTTGAATAATGGAGCTCAAACGGGGGATTAATACTGTCCTACCCTACATTACTATAAGGGTACGTTCGATTGCAAGTGTAGAATTTATATGGAAAGAAAAATAAATTTTAGGTAATTCAATTGTCTATAACTTTTTTGTATGAAAATTATTCATTAGATTTGTTTGATTGATTTAGTTTTCAAACTAAAAAGTATTATACTTATCCATTTTTATTAGTGGATAAATGAGGAAGAAGGAATAGAAAACAAAGAGACACTGAATCACCTGTAAAAAACCATCCCTCCCTAATGAAAATATTTTCTTTATTTTTGAGTAAAATATGATCACATAAAAAAAATTAAAAAATATTTTCCATTGGGAAAAATTGTCAATCAAACACCCTAAAAGTAGGAATTTATGTGAAAAATAAAGTGAATCAAACACGCTCTCAGTAGGGGTGGGCAAAACACGACCGATCTCACCCAAACCGAACCAACCCGACCGGTTTAGGTTGGTTTTTTTTATTATTATTATTGTTTTTACACTGGTTTGGTGGGTTGGCTGTGTAGAAGGGTTGTGTTAAGTCGGGTTATGGGTTAACTCGTGAAAACTGAATAAATTCGCCCAACCCAACTTACCTCTTTAAAAAAGAAAAAGAAATAAAATGCCTAAAAAGTAAGAAGAACCTAAAAAGTATGAGTGGATAGTGTAACTGTAATTACTTTGGTGCATTTTAGAGGTGAAACTTACTGTCATTCCCACAATAAATGTAGTATAAATTTTTCAAGTTATTTTAAATGCAATTTGTTCTTTGTAAGCTCGTTTAATAATGATTAAATAATTAATTATTTACTTACTATTTAATATTGTCTATATGAATTAGTATAATAGAAAATTGGATGACTTTTAATTTTTGTTGACAAGTTTTCACAAATCGACCGACCCAATCCAACCGATACTTGATTGAGTTGGGTTGAGTTTCAACATTTACACGTATTGGGTTAGGTTAAATTTTGATCAAACCGATCATGTTGGGTTGAATTTAGGTTGAAGTAAAAATCGACATAACTCAACCCATGACCACCCCTAGTTCTAAGTTAAACTTTGACATGTAAATTTAGTCCATGTTTGGTCCTCATTTTTATTTTATTTTTTAATTCGTATTTAACCACAAATTCACAACTTTTTTAATTATATATTTCATCATTTTTTTTAAGTTCTACTAAAAATCTATTTTTTATTATAAATGGTGAACCGAATGTTAGGACACATTTTATTTAAAAATTATATTTTATTAAATTCATTTTTTCATATAATAAAATTATTTTTGAGTAATTTTTGAAGATTACGAAGCCTATGTTTGATGGTCATTATTGTTAAAAAAAAAATGATATTTTGAATAATTATTTTTTTAAAATGTGTGATTAAAAAATAGGATTTATTTTTAAAATTTACGTGTAAAATATTTTATTGTGTGAAAATGAGTATGAGAATTAAAGAATTTTGTTTTAAAGAGTTGATAAACACTGGCCAAATTGTGACAATTTTATTTTATTCTATTGCGTCGTGTGAATTGAAAATAGAATTAGCTTCCATTATTTATGATTATAATTTTTGGAATGGTATTTTTAGAATGTATAGTTAAAAATGAAGAGAAATTTTGAATTTATGTATAATATCATATCATTGAAAAATGTAAAAGAGAAAAAAAAAAAAATAAGTCCCCGTTTGATCTACATTAAAATTGTCATTTTCATTCTTCTACTCATTTTTAATAAAATAATATTTTTCATCACATCAATAACTTTTCTCTTTTTTTCAACCGCACATTCTCCATCAATCTATTATTTCAAAATACATTCTTTCAAAATGATGTGGCTCAAACACTAAATTATAATTTGAACGAGGTAAAACAGAAACTTAAGGGACCGTTCTCTTTGTATTTCAGTTTTGTGTTTTGAATTTTGAATTCATTTTGAGTTTTGTGTTTTGAGTGTCTATTTTGAGATTGTTGAAAATGTGTTATTTTTGGTATTTTGAAAAATTGTTTTAAAAATACCCAAAACGTGTTTTTTTTGAGTGTCTGTTTTAAAATTTCTAAAAATGCGTTCTTTTTGCCATTTTGAAAAACTGTTTCTGAAAACATAAAAATGAAAAACGCGTATACTTTGAAATTTTAAGAAATCTTTTTTAATAATATTTTATTCAAAAAAATATGATTATTCAATAAATTTTAATGGTTTAATATTAATATAGTATTAAATAACATATAAATTTGTAGTTGGTGAAACTTGAAATTTTTTCTTCCATAAATTAAAAAAATAACATAAATTACATTTGACAAAAGAGTTCAATCGATACGATTAGAAGTTTAAGTATCATGACAAAATGTGCAAATACTGAACAAAATATAAAATAAATCAACAGAGTCATGTACGACGTCTTGAGCAGTCATTCCACATGTATGTAGCAATTTGATAATTTTAAAAAATCGCACATAAAAATCGCACATCATGATTCAAAAGATGTGGAGTACAAGAACTCATATAATACAAATTCAAATTTGCAATGAACAAGACTAATCAAACGAGTTTAAAAACAACTTTTGAGTCTTAAAAGTGCTTTTCAAAAATCATTCTTAAGGGCCTATGTAGGCATGCTAATGTTCAATCATTCATTCATTCATTCATTTGTATGTTTATCCTTTAGAAAACATTCCATGTTATGTGTCTTGATAGAATAATAGAACAAGATATATATGCCTTGTACATACCACTAATTTGGTACATGATTGTTCAAAGTTCCTTGTTATTATTAATATTTATGTACAAAATTAATTAAGGCGAGCTTCGGTAATTATTTTATGCCTTCTAGGTTTGCACTCGCATTAATTACTAGGATTATCCCATGATGGCACAGGCATGAAGGATGCTGAAGGAGGAGATAGAACTGGAGGCATTTTGGCACAGTCAATTGTGTTGATGTCCATGAATCC
>CAIGRO010114126.1:0-10081 GCA_903798355.1 Fraxinus baroniana | reverse complement strand
ATTTTGAATTAATAATATATAATATTTCTAATATAAAAAAAAACGATTACGGCAGAGTGTTCGAGAACTGTCGTTATCGACTCGTGTTCGACAATGACACGCTACTCTAATTGAAGTGTCCATGCTACAGAGGTGTTATGTCATGATGTGCTCCCCGTGGCCGTATGTGTAGTTTTACGAACCAAAATTTTGCTTTACAACTTGATTTGATGTCCAAAAATTTGAAGCGAGATATATTATATTTTTAACGTGTCAAATACGAGCTTACAAATAGAAATTACAGAAAGGGCTTATTAGTTGAGATGGAAGTGCGAGCATCTGAATATTTTCTGTGTTTTTTTGGTGCTGTCTTTTGGTGTGTTGGATGCCATCCCCCGCGAAACGAAGTTACGCACTGAACGAGGGACCATTTTTCACGGCTAAGATTTAATGCAATTAAACAGACAGCTTATTTTTGGCCAAATAACTAATTATTTTTTGAACATACTCCAAGGATATTTTTGTCACGGCACTTATTTATTAATTACAAGTCACGTGATATTATGTGAGAAAGTAACGAAAGAACTTTTGATGAATAATTTACAAACATTTTTCTTTCTTTTCATTTTTTTTTTTGGTACCCAAGTATCTTATCTTAGCCAAACTAATTTCCTGAACCACCAGCCACCGGGCCCTCAGTAACTGGGGGAGATAAACCGAGGGTTATGATCAAGTTGACCAGGGTTCGAGCACCCCTTATACTCCTGACCCCAAGAGAGTCTTCCTCCATGGTTATTATATCACCAAACTGTTTCAACCAATATTGATTATTACATCACTTAGCTGCTCCAACCAGGAATCGAACTCCCCGCGCTGAGGTTGCAAACTCAACAATGTCATTCCTTTGCCAACTTGGAGGTGTATTGTATGATATTGTGAAATACTTTATAAGTGTTGTAAAAATAATACTTGATATCGATTTGTTGGAGGATTTGATGAGTCTTCAAACGAGTTAAAGAAAACTAAAATTTAATATCAAAACTCAACTTCTATGATTCAAATTTTCTTCGATAATGAAATGCTACAAACGATCAACATTTTTATACTACATTTGATATATAAGAATTAATAGCTAATACATGAGTTTCAATACTCATTAAAATTTCTAAATACATGAATACAAATAAATCCATCTATAATAACTCTAAATTCATAAAGATCAAGATTCATCAAGTTCAGATTCATTGAGTCTAGATTAATATGAATATTAATTAATTGAGAATTAATAACACGAAATTCATACATGACAATGATTTTGTAGTGGTTATTATATATTGAAAAATGAAAAGTTAGATATTATTGAAATAATTGAATGGTAGTAGAGTTAAAATTGTCCAAAAATATTTTTCACTTGATGTGATATTTAATAAATTATATATTATTCTATATTGAAAAAAGAAAAGTAAGATATTTTTGAAATAATTGAATTGTAGTAGGGTTAAAATTCTCTAAAAAATGATTCTCACTTGATATAATATTTAATATATTATAGACATAAATATAACAGCCAAAAGAAATTTTAATATTTATTATTTTAGTAGAATTATATTAACATTAAACTCAGAAATAGTCTTATGTTGTAATTAGCAAAGTTCATCACTATAATTATTTATGCATTGTATGGTATAAATGGATTAAGCCTATTGAGATGTTGACGATGAAAATCATATCAACAAATTCATATCACCTAACTAGGGTTTTGGTTTTGATGCTCAAACCGGAGCAAGAGGAAAAATGATTATTTTAGATGGAGATATTTGAATTGTACATACTTTATTCTTCTGAGGTGGAGGTATTTATAGATTTCCCTCCGAATTTTTAGGTAATTCAATCATTTAAAACAAATTATGTATTTATAGATTTCCCTCCAAATGTTTGGTTAATTCAATCATTTAAAACAAATGATATATAGCGGTACCTTATTGTCTAGCTTGTAACTGATTTCATTAGAGTATCACGTTTTATTCTTTGACTTATGTGCATTAGTCACGAGCTTTGGTGCATCTTAGGCTCTTCTTTGCACTATATATGAGGAGCAAACCTCTAGAAAAATCAATCCTTACAATCTAGACAATAATTTGTAATCCTCCATTATTGATATTAATTAATTTCCCTCTTCTACCCACGATATAATTTTACTATATAAATCTTGTGTTTCTTTTTTGATTTTTTATATTACCGTTAGCCACATGTGGCCTCCTCCCATGGGGTGGAATTGGCCGCACATACTTCGACCACCAAGTCAATTGGAGAAGTATTTATATAGGTGTGAGAGAGTTTTAGACGTGAGCTTCCAATAAAAAAAAATAGGGTTGGCATTGGGGAGTGATAGATAAAAAAAAGTGATATGGCAAAGTTATAACTTAAGAGTCTAAGTTTGCATTATCGACACTAAGTGTAAGCTTTTATACTAAAAAAAAAAAGATGAATAAGGGTCGTTAGATGAAGAGACACATGGCATCATCCATGTAGTTGGTGTCCCTAGTCTTAAACATCAATCATCGTAAGCCTTAAATACTAGTGCCACTTTAGCATCCATAATGCCTAGCTTGTAGTTTTGTACTTGACCGAATAGACTGGCAGCGACGGTGGTAATAGTGAATTGTAACATCAATCACATAACAAAAGATTGCTTGGAAGATCTTGTGCTGAGCTCTTCTTGTGGACTCTCCTCTACTCACGGAACGGCTCTTCCCCGTGGAGGTCAATATGATTTGGCAAGGTCGGCAAATGTATTGGTTGGGACATAGGAAGGGGTTTGGTTAGATCTGCCCCGTGGTAACCCTACATTTGCCTCGCCGCGTAGGATATTTGGGCCCTTGTAAATCAAGTCGTAACAATTTGTATTCCTCCATTATTGATATTAATAGATTCTCATTTTCTGCCCGTAGTATAATTTTACCATGTAAATCTTGTTGTGTTCTTGTTTGATTTTTCATATTGCCGTATTATACTCCTCCTTCATCTAATTACTCAACAAATTGGTATCAAAACTAATTGGTATCCGTTTTTCAAGTTCTAACATTTATAATGGTGATTTTCCGTGCTTCTCATCTCACAGAAAACGAGTATCCTTTCTATATAAGTGTAATGTATTATTAGGCTCTATAAAAATTCAAACAAGTCGGAGATGGGGTTGGGGGTGTGGATGGAGTAGGTCATGCCATGACTATGGGTCATGGTAATTTCTGAACCAATTTCCAGTTGTTAATTTGTAGGGTCATGGTGCCTTTATGACTTGGTTTGTCCTTTCTACACACCCCTCTTTCTTTTTCCATCCTTTATTTATCATCACTCTATCCCACTCTCCCTCACAATCACATTCACCCTTCCCCTTCTCTCTCTCTCTCTCTCTCTCTAAATCTTGATTTTTCAGGGGATGAAAGGATGAGGAGAAGCTTTCTTTTTGAGGGGAATGTTGTCTGGCTCGAGGCCACCAACAAGATCATCGGATCAACAGATCATTAATCTTTTATGATTGATCTTATGTAAGTGTCGTCGGACCAGGCTTCATTCCCCCCAATTCTTGCTTTCTCTCATCCATGATCTCGTCTCCAGATGATTCTTAGTATGCAGATAAGTTTAAAAAATGGTCTACTTATTGAAGTTTGGTTAATAGTTACGTCTAATTTGTTGATCTAATTGTTTCTAGATGAGTTTTGGGGTATTTTGTATGTGGGTTTTTTGAATGGTCAGGTGAATTGGGGACTGTTAGCCATGCAGGAGCAGATTGGTGTAATGATTAAAGATTTTGACCTGCTTTTTCTGCCAAAAAAATATACACACGGTAATAGATTCATATTATCATCATTACTCCGTGAGATTCTTGTATTTTGTGGGTGGGTTTGCGATGTTTACTCTGTCAGTATATCATTTTTATCATGATGATTTCAAGAATCTGTACTGTCTTTTACGCGTTCACCTGATCTGTTTTTAACTCAAGCACATTAGCAGTAGTTATGATTTTTAGGTTGAAATTAATGTTCGGTTTATAGATCATTTACAAATTTATTTGTCTAACGATGGCTTATGTTTGTGACTACTAAATGTTTTCATCGTCATTTTGCTCATATTTATATGGGCTTTTCTTCATTAGGGTTTCATCTTCCTCATGGCTTTACTGTTTTCATCCATGAGAATTTAACTCTTCCAAAGTGAATCAACAAACTTTTTAACTATGGATCTCAATGTCAGGATAAAGATATATACGTGAATTGCCCTTTTTGGGTTTGAACTTCTGTTGACAGCCTCATTAGCTTCAGAAACATCAGTTACAGAGTACTTTGTTAATATTGGCACCAGATCTGTAGTTTCAATATATTTGAATTAGGCGTGTTTAGTACACTATTGGGCAAGACCCAATGGTACTAAGGTGAACATTTTTAATCAAATTAATGAAATTTCATGACTTTATGTTTGGTTCTCTTGATGATTCGTTAGCTTAGTGAATCCTCAAGATTTTAAGTATCAAATGGCCAAAACTTGATGAGGTAAATCCTTGTATAGTTTCTTGTGCATAAAAAAGAACTCCTTTTCCATTTCTGTTATATTGCTTGTCTTGTTGAATGCTGGGAATTTTCTTTAGTTACTTACCCGAGAAGTGAAAGATATCATTTGAACTTCTGTAAAGATGGCGTGTGATTTCTATGTTGCTTGAAGAAAGGTGAAGGAATAACCCATTTGCCAATGAAAATATTGCTTATGATATAGACCCTAAATTCCTCATGAGATTTCTTGTTCAGACCAAATCCTCAAACAGCATAGTTTTGCATTGCCTTCTTAACATCAACTCCTTTCAATTTGCTCGGTAATGCTTGATCACGTAGTGTGTCTGGTTGCCCCGGGAATGAACGCTGTGGCTAACCAGCAATTACTACCAGTTCGAGCATCATGCAGGAAAGTTGCAGCTTGAATATCCAACCTGTTATCACAACAGTCGAGTCATTTTTTTTCAAGAAATTTGACTGAAGTTAAAAAGTTGTATTCTGTCTGTTCACATAGATCTTCAAGATAGTAATGGAATATGCAATGAAGTGTTAAAATGTTTTAGAGAACGTCATCACTTTTAATTGGTTAATTTATATTTCAGCTATAGGTTTCTCGTTAACTCAGGTGTTTCCAAGCCAAGAAAAATGCATTGACTTTATGTTCTTCTTCCCTCAAAATTCCAAGATTTTTCCTGCCCTATACCAAAGTTTTATCTTTTACTTAAAGTCAATTGTCCAAAAGTTGATTATAAGTTCCAGTAATGAATGAACACACTTGTGACAACTCACCCTTGACACTGGATTGTAAAGAGAGCGTTCAAAAAGGTTATATAACCCACACACCAAGACTTAACTTATCTACATGGGACACAATAAGTTCATTACAGTCTGTACCTCGCCTCACAAAGTAGTCCACATTGATCTATATCCCATATTAGATGACCTGAATCATTGAAGGCTCTAATATCAATGGTTACACCTATATTCCTTGCCCCCAAAGTTTAACCTTTCAATTTCCGAGGAGGCACCTATAATATTTCCAAATACAATCATATTATATGCATATTGTAGTTGACAACAAGTTTGACATTCTTTCATGTGGCAGCAATCTACACAATCGATTTTAAACACATCGAATCCATCATTATCGAGATTTCTTTCACCAAAGGGGATGTACCAAGGATGTAAAACTAGCTTAATTATTTCATATGAAGGCACTCGACCATCAATCTGAACTATGGGGGAGGCAATTAGGACCACTGAAAAATATTGCTTGTACCCAAAAGAAAACGTAAAATTGAGATGAGAGATGAAATTGTGATTTTTTATTGCACAGAGGGACAGTGCAAAAGAAAAGAAAGGTAAAAAAAAAAAAGATCATGATGTGGAAAGGTGAATAGAAGCCATCTATAGACAAGAAGGGTGACAGACCTGGCTCTGATAATTTGTGTCATCAATTACTGAAGGTGATGCATCATAGGGAACATTAAATGGCCTTGGAATTGAATGATCTGACCCCCCTTCTTCTCTCACAGTAGAGTCACCATCACCAATCTATTCCATGGTCTTCTTTTAAGCCCCTGAACTGTGTGCATTGTTAATTGGACAATGATTTTTTTTTCTATTTTTATCTGCACAGAAATGTCAGCTTATTTTCTGCGAGTCCTCTTCTTCTTCTTCCCCTTTACTCCTACATTTTCTGCATACTGATGGCTCTTCTAGTCAGATTTTTGCCCGCGTTACCGTTCATTACTCAAGTGATCTTGATTGTGTCCAAAGCGTATTACGGTGGTACTAGATGGGATCTACAATCTCTCTTTCTTGTCCGCATTCTAATGTTTGGATGCTAGTCGAATTCAGTGGCACCAAAATGGATGCACTAAAATTATGGCCCATAGATTAGTTAATAGCTAATAGTAATACTATACATAATATGAATGTGTAAAATAAATTGGTTTAAGCTTAATTAACATTCTTCCTTGATGAGAGAAAAAAAAATAGTATACCCACAATTGCTATTCACTTTGAGAGCAATTTTAATAAGTTTAAAGTTGAGACAAACAAACAGTCAAATTTAAAGATTGATGTAAGTTCCAACCAACGTAACATGCAAAATCAAATAGTATATTATAACAATATTCAAGACATAAGAGTTTACGTTACATATATTAGCAGTATTCTAAAAAGCATAAAGTATTATTAGACGATAAAATCAAATTTTAAACTTTTACAAACTTAAATAAGTGTAAAGCGTGATAATTAGACGACAAATTCAAATTTTGCATCTAGATGAAGCCAATGCTAACATTTTAAAACAATGTCTATGAACTTTTAAGAACATGAACCTTTTGAGATGAACGGTGAGAATCTCGTGCTTATAGTGAACATGATAATGAATTCGATTGAGATGAAATACCGAACATGGTAGCAACGTCTAGAAAAGTTAGTGGTAAAAGTTAACGTTTTCAAGGGCTGTCTTAAAAACATTCTTGTAGTAATTATTGCTGCTGAATTCGCATTGTTATCTGGAATTGGTGAGATAGGTGTTGTCACTTGTCAATGCATTTGACTCCTAAGCTTTGTGGTCCTCGTTTGTTTGATGGACAATAAATCAAAGGTTTTTATGTTTAATTTTTTTTTATTAAATTGCAAGTGAGGTCCTAACACTTCATTCTTTTCTCATTTCAGCCCTTATCATTTTTTTCCTTCATATTTAACTTCTCAATATTCAATTTTTAAATATGCGTTCTAACTCATGATTACTGTTCAAAACTATATTATTTGATAAAATCTTTGTTGGAATTTGGTTTAAAAAGATAAAAACTCAATTAAGTATGAAATCATGAAAAATATGAAAAGTGACTTTCGAGTCAATTTCGATCAAATATTCGGACTTGATCCGATAGTCAAATAATGAAAATAAATAGATTAACCAGATTTATTCATTGATTAGACGATCGTGGTATACTTGGGAATCTAAAAATCAAATTATGGATGAATAAGAAATTGTGGTACAAAGTTGGAGGAAAAAAATTTGAATTTTCAGCACCTAAGATTGTTGACAAACCAATGCTAGGCGAGCGACACTCTCTCTGCTTTTGGCGCTCGAGCGGCGCATGGACGACAGAATAGCGACAATAAAAGTTGCGACACTTGAAAAAGGTTGCTGAGTTTTAGAGCGTGACTTTCCATTCAAAACCATTCATCTTCTATAAATAAAACTCTTTAAACGTCATTTACTTCATCTCTCATATGCAATCATAACATAACATTACATAAAACTTCAAAAAAATTTAGCCGAAATTCTACATAAAAACCTGTTTTTCATTTCATTCTAAAGGAGTATAAAAGCCATCTATTTGGTTTGTTTTTCTTGTATTTTGGAGTGCAACAAATACAAGAAGATAAATGTAATATCTTAAGAGTTGATGTCATCATCCATAGACATTGTTGCTGAACAAAATCGACTTAAGGACAGAGCTCAACTTTTGACTCGACTTTACATCCATTTTCTTAGTTACTTTGTCCATTTTCATTGGTGTTTTAACTTTCATTTCTGTGGTGTTTATTATTCAATTCCTTATCTATACAATTTTTGGTAAGATTGATAAGTTCAATTTATTAAGAAATCACTCAAATCCATTTTAAAAATAAACAATCATTTCCTCTCAAACTCAAATAAACAAGATTACATATTAAAGAAAATAATAATTATAAATTATAAATGATTATCTTTTCCACGTCTCTCCAATCTCGAATCCCTTGAGATCTCCGCCTATGCTTTATTCCCTTTTGGACTGAGGCATAAATATAAATTATGCCCTTTTTTAACCCCATTTTTTCAAAAATACATTTTTCTCTTTTTTTTCTTTTCAACTTCACATTTTTCAATAAAATAATATTATTCGCAAACCCAAAACTTGTACTTTTTATTTTTTAACATTACATTTTTCATCAATCTATTATTCTAAAATGCATTCTTAGCCAAAATTGTCTAACAAAAGATATTGACTTAGGTTGACAACTGCCACTACAAGAGGGAGGAGCACCTACCAAATGTCGGGCCAAGTGGTTACGCATACCTCATATTAATGTGTACATTTTTGGATCCACTTCCTTGTTGGACGCAATATTAAATATTTATTTTTAAGTTCAGTAATGGTCCAGTGGACTTTTTTTCAATGTATTTGATATTTGGCAATCACATAATGGCATTATCTTTAATTTGGGTTTTAAAAACTATACTTTGAACGTGTAAATTGCCCTATTTCACTCCATTCTATTGAGCCCCTTTTCTTTCAAGAGGATACTATTGAGATTGGGGATTCTCAATCAATACAAAGAGGGATTCAAACACTCAGGGATGTAGCCAGGATTTTTAATTGGGGGTGGAGGGAGGCTGAGCCCCCGAATTTTTTTTTTTTTTTTAACTAGAAGAAGATTGAAAACGACGATTTTGAGTACCAAAATAGGTAAGTTAGATTGACTAACAAAAAAAAAATAATCAGTTTATCAATACAAAAATAATATGCCCATTTATGTGTATAACGCTATACAAATTGAAAACATGAACGTTAGAGGGACATCAAAAAGACAAAAAAATAAACTGTCTATCTATATAATTTGTGAAGCAGTTTGAAAATTGAGATTTAATTATATTACAATTGGGTTGAGTTTTCATTTTTCAAATAGGCTAAACAATGGGTTAGAATCAATTTTCATTTATTTTTATTGCAACAGTGGGTAATAGATTCATAAATGGGTCATTTGCTTTTGGATTGAATTTGAGCTATTTATTTATTTAAGTAACTATTGGATCTTTTATTTAAGTTTAAGATTTTTGTATGGTTGAATTTTAAAGTGTAAGTTATTAGGTCAATATTTATTAATGAAAAAAAAAATAAAAAATTTCAAAATTTTGCGGGGCGAATCAAAATCTTCGGAGACTGAAAATTACATTACAAATTAACTAGAAATAGTGGATTAGCGGACAATCTTGGGGGGCGATCGCCCCCCTATCTCCATCTCTTTGTGTTGTCACTTCTAATCATACTAGTGATATGATGATCAATATCAACTTGTCCATGCAGTAAGATTACTGTTAATTACATCACATGTATCATACTATGTATTGGTTTGATGGGTACATAGGTTGAGAATTTCCCAAAATAAAGTGTGAATATGTGAGCTAAACATGAAGTGGATTACATTACAAATTAACTAGAAATAGTGGATTAGCGTACAATCTTGGGAGGGACGATCGCCCCCCCTATCTCCGTCTCTTTGTGTTGTCACTTCTAATCATACTAGTGATATGATGATCAATGTCAACTTGTCCATGCAGTAAGATTACTGTTTATTACATCACATGTATCATACTATGTATTGGTTTGATGGGTACATGTTAAGGGATATAATCCCACATCGAATAAAGATGTAGACACAGACCAATTAATAAAGATCTTGGGCTACTCCTCTTAATAAGGTTGACCTTTTAAGATGGACCCCCAAATCTTAACATGGTATCAGAGCCCATTATGCTCCAACGAGCGATT
>CAIGRO010114053.1:0-21228 GCA_903798355.1 Fraxinus baroniana | reverse complement strand
TTTTATATGTATGATTATTGCACAACATTACATGACCACTTTCAAATTCTTGCAAATTTTCAAACTAGGCTTTATTTGATGAAACATAAAATGATGCATAGAATCAAGTATCCATTCATGCAAATCTGATTTCACGGTCAGATTTACTTCAGTAGGTTCATAGTTCATTAACACATAAATTTCATAGCATTCATCAAAAGAAGTAATAACATTTGTCTCATCGTAAACCTTCTTTTTTTTGTTTATTTTTCTCAACATAACAATCATTAATGAAATGTCCAGATTTACCACCCCAATAGCATTTTCTACCTTTAACTTCACTTTTTGACTTAGATGGACTTCTAGTTTTCTTTTTACTACCAAATGTGTATCCACTTTAGTTATCACGAGTCCTAGACTGAGACCTTCCTNACCTTTAACTTCACTTTTTGACTTAGATGGACTTCTAGTTTTCTTTTTACTACCAAATGTGTATCCACTTTAGTTATCACGAGTCCTAGACTGAGACCTTCCTCTCATCATATGAACCTCACCACTTTTTCTCTCGACTGTCTCGCCTCGCATTTCCATATCTTTACTTCTTAACGAGTCTATGACAATTTCAGGTGTTAAATTATCTCTCTCGTATTTAATAGCATGTTTAACTTCTTTACACGTGTCAACGGTAGCATTTAACAAAATGATAGTCTTATATTCTTCAGATACTTTTTCACCACAATTAGTGATATCTTTCACGAGCTTATTGAAAACATCCAAATTGTCATTCATATCTTTTGAAGAATCGAGCTAAAAAAGTTTTCAAGTAGAAAAAGTTTGTTTGGAGTGAATTTAGACACATAAAGTTCCTCCAATTTTCCCAAAGTTATTGAGCTAATTTTAATTTATCAACCTTTCTTAATACCCATCAGAAAAATGTAAAATGATAGAAGTATAAACCAATTCATCCAAATTCTATTTTTCGTCAGCAATCAAGTTTGTAGGAAAAGAGCCATCAATAGCTTTAGAGACTTTTTCTTGAACAAGAATACCTTTCATTTTTTTGTAGCCAAATTGAAAAATCTCATTTACCTCTGTTGAATAAGAATACCTTTCATTTTTTATTGTCAAATTGAAAAATCTCCCTTACCATTAAAGACACCCAACTCAAAGTGATGTGTCATCTTACCAAAAAAATGCACAGAACACAAACTCATGTATGTAAAAGTCACAGGTCACACAGTTTACACAGAGTAACAAGATTCATATGGTTTCACAATAATACGCTATTTTAGAACCCCCATGATTCCGTGAAAATCACGTTCACATGTCAAGTGAAGAAACTCGAATAGGAGTCTGGGTACAAGTCTAGAATAATATGAGATTAAATATCGTAACAACGTTCAACAAATAAATCTAAAGACAATAAATAAATAGTTTCACTTAAAAATTAAACAGAGAATGGCAAGTAATCCTAGGTTCTACTAACAAGCAATGGTTACCAAGCAATAGCAACCTCCAATCCTAATAATCACCCCATATGATGATTTGTTAGTGCAATAATGTAAAGTTTCAGCCAATTTACCAGAGCGGACCAGTTCTGTAGTCCGTAAAATAGGAGAGATGCGAATTTACTGCTTTAGGGCCGCGATTTTGGCCTAAAGTAATTTAGTAAATGTATATGGCGATTCCGATTGCTGACTCACCAAGGGCAAAGTCGTCCAACTTTCTGCAGTACCTCAAACGCAAAACTAACAACACACAAATGTTAGAAATGTTAAAATGAAGATTCTATCTGAAAAAAAACTTCATCGGAAACTACCTCACGCGCCACCGTCGGATTCTCCACGCGCCGTCGTCGACCACCACGCGTCGTCCAGTCACCTTCTTCTTCGTTTGCAGAGTCCGAATCTGGCCTCCGTTTCTTCTTCAGGTCAGCCGTTTATCCAAAAAATAGATTTGCAGGTCCGATTTTTTGAAAAATCCTTATTGTTCTTCCAGTTTTCTTCTGCTTCAGCGTTTTTCTTCAATTTTCTTCAAATCTTGATTCCTAACCTTGCTCTGATACCAAATGTAGAACTTAATTCCACCTACAATTAAACAACACAGAGTAATTAGTATAGAATTAAGTAAAATGTTAAAAGGAATTTAAAAATTGAATGAGAAGAAGAAGAATTCAAAATTAATGTTTACCCTTTTCAATTAGGCTCAGAAAATCATCAATCCAACACCACAAATGTAACACCAAATTGGAGAATCTTGGAAGCAAAGAAAATTGCACACAAAGGCAAGAAGAAGATGCACACAAAGGCACAATGAAGGGAGGAAGGAAGAAGCCGGTTTTTTCTTCAATTCTTGGTCTGTAAAAATGAGAACAAGAGACTCCAATTTATAGGCAAAATGGACAAACGGATTTCTTAATTTTTCTCTCCAAGATAGAGTTCAAGAAAATTGAAATGGTTATCAAGGATAAGAATTATATAACCATCTAACTTCCACGTAGGAAAAGGGATAGAATTCCCAATTCACATTATCTCCAAAATTGGGTTTTGAGTACTTAGCCCAATGAGCTGATTTCCTCTAAATACGCATCAGGATTGGGCTACATCATTTGTGGTGTGAATTTTAATATTCTTCAATCTTGGGCTTATGGCCTATGAAGATAAACTGGCTACGATTTTTCATCATTGCCTAGAGATTATTTGAGCATCACTAAAATACCCAACAATGTTTTTTTTAATCTTTTTCTTTCTTTTTTCTTTTTTTGTACCTCTGCCCCACAATTTTATTTTTTTTAGGATCCCAAATTTAGAAAAAAAAAGTAGCCTTTTATCTCAAGATAACCCGACAATGTTGTCTGGTGACCTCTTTATGCAATGATCAGATAGAGTAACTCGGGACGGGTTCGAAAAGTATGCGGTACTTATTATGAACCCTGTCCATGCCTTGTTTACCATACGGGATGGGGATCCTGCTATAGAAAGTTTTTCATCCCTAAATTGAACATGAAGTTTGCATCCAAAGGTTAAACTAGAGCAGTGTAGGCTAATAATCTATATATATTTGGAAGAGTTTTGAATAAGTTTCTACACAACTCTATAAACATGGGGAATATTATGGAGAAGGTCGATGCTTGAGATTTCTATGAAAGAAACTTGTTGGGATATACTAAAATGAAGAATAGGTGTGCAAAAGGATCTTGTGTCTAGATGTTCCATGTAAGAAGTTGTAGAAAATTTATAATAGTTGTCTAGAAGGTTGTAAAGATAATATTGCTAGAAGAATCCATGTAATTACGTACAAAGATAGTCTAGAGAAAGAATAACAACAGTAAAATGATATTTATCTTCATCATTCATTTAAAGGAGGTGGAATAAATGTCAAAGAAACCTCCTTCATAACCAACCAAGTTCAAAATTAGATGAATAATGACTCCTAGTGGTGTAAAAGGACATCATGTTTTCGAAGATCATTAAGAAATTGAGTGATAGTGACATCATAAACTTCATTTAGCACAACATGATACAATAACTTGTTAAAATGAGTCATGTAATAAGTTACAAATGAATTTTTTTCAATGGTTAAGGAAACAATCTATAAATTGAGTCCTATGGTAGGTTTCATCTCGTGTCATGTAGGGATAGGTGACCTAATTATTTGTGATTGCGAGTAATAATGTCAGAAATGCCTCGCAGACTATAAATTTCGCGTTGGAAAACAAACATGTGAGGTATTGCATTATTATGTTGGTTTTAGACTATGAGCATATTATAATTGACATGTTCCAACATTTTCTTTTAGTAATTAACTATAAAGCTAGAAATCTCTTCTACATTTTTTTATAAATCAATAAGAATTATTCTAGTATTCTAAAAAACGGATTTCTTTAGTTATTATTCATAAGAATTATATGCAGTTATAAACTGTCTTCTATGTATTGCTTTCTACAAGGCTCAACCTTCTCATGTCACTTAAGCTACGATACAGAACTACAATAAATGCTTAGATCTCCCAATGTTCCTCTTTTGGTCTTAAGCTAATTGTGGGTTGCTAAAGCATTACCCTTTTCTCAGATAGGTATGTACCAAAGTATATTTTGAAGAATGTCCCATAGCCAGAATTGACAACTTAATTGTATTTGAAGATCAAATAAGGCATGCTCACCTGCTTCAAAACAAACAACCTGCGATCTGGTAATGTGGCTGGAATAATGTCTCCATACACACGTTTTGCCTCTTCAGCATAGTACTCAATGAAACTCGCCCCATAGCTATCCTGTGTTGCATGAGTTCTTGCATGCTCCAACATTTAAATGCGTTTCCAAAGTTCTTTCATTTCTAGAGACAAATTTGAGAGCTGCGTACCTCGCCAATGACCACTTTCAGAGGTTTCCCTTGCTCTAGTGTCATAAGTAATCCAATCTCTTCTTTGTGGGCCATTATGAAATCATACCATTTCCTTCAACATTTGCTCCTATCGGCAGAGTGAATTTGCTCCAGCCTTCACCAAATTAAAATTGATATGTAAGGGAAATGTAAATCTTCAAGACCATGAGATTCAATTTTGATTGAGCTACAAGTATTAACATTAAGATCTCGTGTTGATTACCAGATCTTATGTGCAAAAATCTAAGAATAGACAAACCACATTGAATATACATTGCAAATTATGATACCTTTTCATCTTATGAAAACTTTTTCTCTTTTTCCTATAGTGATGGAAAAACAGTCATTAAATGCCATAATAAAAATGGCTTATCAGCATAGTTTACAACTTAAGCATCTATAAACATCAAATACAGAATAAAACTGCTGACTGGAGAGAAATTCTATATGAGGGGAGAGGTATAGAACAACTATGGATATTCTATATCATTTTGTTCCTAATCTGTAATGCTACTTAGTTCTGTACCTGCTGTGACTCACCGATGGGGCTGGAGTTTGATGCCAATGCGTATTGCCGTCTGTCATTCACAGCTGTGGTACAACCGCCTGCGGCGATGGAGAAGGTGGAAGAGAGGCGCCGTGGGATGGAGTAGTTAAGGTTCACTAGATGCTAGTAATCTAGTGGCAGTAAAAGAAAATTGGGACCAATTAATGTTAATTATATTTTTATCGCTTATTAAATCATGTCGAACATGCTTTCATTATTCTTTATACCATTGATTTTCCTTGTTTCTTGAACTTTTTGTTAGAAAAATTGGGTCCCGCTCAAAATTAGTGCCAAAGTCAGCCATTTAACCATTTTAATACCAGATTTTTTCCAACACTTTTTTCTTCTTGTTCTTCTACAGGCAAAACTTTCTCCTACTGCTGTAATCTTTATGAGTTCAACTTCAAATCCAAGGCTCAAAATGACTCCGATTTGATGTCAATTAGGTCGACAACAGGAAAAAAAGTAATCTGTAGCATAGTCATCTATATACTTGGTATATAGTAGTTATACCAAATTGATATTCTTTTTCTTCTTATTATTCCAATTTGATTTGAAGCAAAAATCACATTACTTGTTTAATTTTATTATCTTGATGGTAAATGATACCATTTTCACTACGAAATATATCTATACTAACGTTATCATTGTCACTTATATGAAATCCATTTGAAGCAGTTCACATTCGAAGGGCCTGTATTTTTATTGGCAGATCATTGTTGTTTTCACTGAATGCTCGCCCCTTGTTTTTTTCTTGACCACTCGTGAAATATTATGAACGTAAAGTCAAATTATAAAGAAAAGGAAAATGGTGCTAAGTTCTTTCCTAAATTCATTCTAATCCATGACTTCAGACAACCTTATATTACTATGTACATGTGGTTATTTTGCTGTATTTGTTGCTTTGAATTCACGATCAGTAAGTGTTAGTTCAAAGTACTATATTTTATGTGCAATTTAATGGCATTTTACTTAAGTCTCCAGCATCTTCTCATAGAAATAATGCTATTGGAAAAACCTACATTCCAATTGGATGCTCCATCTGACTTTTGTATACTTGGTTTCTTAAAAGGCACATATCTTCATTCATCTCCATATTTGCTTTCAAAACTGAATCATGTCCCAATTCTTGCAACATATTTATTGTTCTTGTATATAATCGTCAAATCATAATCTTTGAAGATATGAAGCTGTGCATCAGCAGCTCTATTTTGTTACCTGTACAAAACTTTCACATAAATTAGCCATTTAGGTCCATCTGGACATGTGCTGTGAGAACATGTTTTTTCAAAAATATTAACTTTGTGATTGCGCCTATATATCAAACTTTCTCATTACAGGACAATTTTAGTTTACAAGTGATCGAAACTCCATTATTGGCCCGAGCTAGTATTTGGAAGGAAAGAAAAGCAACCGATTGGCAATCCATGTACAACATCTTTCAAGTCTTCAAAATATTATTACATTCGAGAGAAGAAATGTGTGAATGAACAACGACCTTGGAGAATGTGTCAATTAGGGGAGTATCACACCATGGAGGTAAAGTCATATTAAAGGCAATGTGAGAGCCACACAAGGGATTAGACAAGAATGACTTTGGCATGAAATCAAGGACGGGTGGACTATTTGGCTTAGGTGGTAAGTTCATGGATAATTTCCCCTCATCCTCGCAATCAAGATGTTTAATAGTCTCAGCAATAAAGACCTCGGTTTCTTCATCAAGAATAACACAATTAGACTCAAAAAGTGAGTGTCGGGACTGGGGTGGTAGACCTAGCTTATGAAATGCTTGGCGAAGATGGAGGGATAAGTTCCATAGATTGGCCAATTGGTAAGCGTCGTCTAAGGATTGGAATGCAAAATATCATTAGGCAAAATTTAAGGATTCAAACCATTGATAAATCTAGACTTTGTGATGTGGGGAGCCTCATAAATATAACAATTGTTCAATGACTTTTCGACTCACTAATAGTGGAAGTACCTCGCTCATAGTGCAAAAAGAATTGATTTAGCAATTGAGTTTTGTAGTACACAGGGGCATATTTATTACTTAGAATTCGTTTCATCTCATCCCACAAAGTGATAGGGCGCTGACCTAAGTTATCAATGTTACGCAAAAATGATTTCCAATAACACCTAGCTAACCTGACAAGTGACATATTAGCATATCAAATTTTACGTGAGTCACTCCAATTGTGATGGACAAAGAATTTTCAAGATTGTCAAGCCAATCAAAAATGAATTAGATCCAGTAAGGCCATCAAAGTTCCATAGGTGGATCTCGACATGCCTAAAAAGAGAGTGCATGTCCTCAACAAAAGTCTTAGATAAAGGATAATTGTGTGAATAAGTGCTCGAGGATACATGATAGCGATAGTGATTGAAAGACGTGTTATAGGTGTATGAGTTATATGAATTGAAATCGGTGTTATATGACATTCTTTTTATATAAAGTTTGACGGGCCGCAAAAACCTAAATAAAAGTAGAGCTTTCAAAATGAAAAATTGGTATACCTCACGAGACGTAAGTGGAGCCAACTAGTGGTGCACCTTTAGTGTCCCGTCTCAAATTTGTTGCACAATTTTTGTACCATGTCATTCCATGATATGATGCTCTCAGGAGGTAATGAATATATCCATGATTTTGTGCCCTCCTTCAAGGTGTGAGGAAATAGAGGTATATGCATCTTGTGACATTACCTTGTGGTAGATGACTTCGCACAACATGAGAAAAGCATGTATGTATTTATGTGGATTCTCTATGACTTTCCTGTAGAACCTGATGTCTTGATGACTTTGGAAGAGGTTTATGATATCTCGTCGAACGTGGAAGTTGGCTTGTCCGAAGGACGAGTAGATAATTGTCGACTGCATTGGTTATAGGATTTGCATAATTCCCCACTAATATAGGTTGAACTGGAGGTAGTTGCTTAACTGGAAGTGCTCCTTCCTGTAATGCATCCTGAATCTGATTTCGATTTTCATCCATCACCTTTGCTCTCTCTGTTCTCTTTGATGTTGCTTGAAGGCCCTTTGGATCCAGGATCTATTGGGACGATCTCGATCTCGTCGGCATCTTGCAAAAACTCGTGGAAACCTACGAAGAGTGAAACAAGAGATTAGGTATTTTAATTAAAGCTTAAGAAGAACAAAATGAAAAAAAAAAAGAATTATAGAAAAAAAATCGAACTTTATATAAACTAATAAATTAAAATTAAATCTGTTACTTCCCAGCAACGACGCCAAAATTTTGTTCAGATAAAACCCGCAAGCATACATGATCATTGTATAAGTAATAAGATTTGTGAGTTAAGAGTATCGTTCTACGAGAAATAATGTCTAATTTGTAGTTAAATAGTTAATATTAAATTTGAAGTGTAGTCATATCAAAAGAGATGATTTGTTTGTTTAGTATGTTAATTCTAAATTAACAAAACAAATAAAGTATTTATTTAATATATGAATGTTTGTATTGGAATTGTGAATCTCTCTATTGTCATTTAATCCAATACTTAATTTGTAATCTAGTAAATTCGTGCATTCAACACAATCAATAATCCATTATTGTTCAATATTCTTTTTCAAGATATATTAAATCTATGTTTAACACAATTCAATTGTATTCGTAGTCCGAATTCATATGAAAAATATGCATTGATTCACATGATTTATCACGCATGATTGCACATGCTATAAATATTATTCCTAATACATATTGCTCATGTGTTGATGTTGTCGCGTTCTAGACTTATTATGAGTATTCTTACACTACAATAAGTAACTTATTATCTAATTGGTGATCAAGCAGTCAAATAATTCAATGGATATGAAAAATCAATCAAGAAATACTAAATTAATTGTCGTGAATTTTAAAAAATAAATAATATTGTTCATCATTCATCCAATACATGAAAAACTTATCCTAACATTCTTATAATTAAATTACACAATAATATATGGAAAACGTTACCCGAAAATAAGAAACATAGAAGAAGTAGAAGAAATTCATGTTCTTGGCTCAAATATTAAAATCGGGTTATGAATTTTCAAAGTTCTTGTATGACTTGACTTGAATTGATATATAGACTTGTTCGAATGGCCCTCTCTCACGTTTTGATCGAGTTTAGTATTTAAAGGATGCCAAAAAGATTGTATTGAATTGTTACCAAAACAAAAAGAAGGAAAAATGTATTTTTTCCCTTTTCGTACTGAAGCGCGCGCGTAGGCATATCAAGGATGTGCGCCTGGCTAGTTTTGGATGCCTCAGGCATCCCATTTTTGGTTGGAGCGCGCGCCTCTTATAGGTGAAGGCGCGCGACGGTTGAATAGTTTTTAATATTTTTGTCATAATTTTCTCTCCAAATATCCAATTGAGGTGATTCAAAGTGCATTGAAAATCTAACTCGGAGGACTAAAAATTAAAATTCTTATAGATATATCATTTTTTCAATTCGAAAGCTTGCTATGCCAAATTGGGTCTCAGATTAAGACCCAATTTTGGATGCCTGGAGCATATAAAGGACGTGCGCCTAGCTAGTTTTGGATGCCTCAGGTTCCCCATTTTTGGTTGGAGCGCACACCTCTCTTACAGGCGAAGGCGTGCGCATCGTCTAATTCCCGACAGTTGAATAGTTTTTAATATTTTTGTCATAATTTTCTCTCTGTATATCCAATTAAAGTGATTCAAAGTGTATTGAAAATCTAACTTGGAGGACTAAGATTCTTATAGATATATCATTTTTTCAATTCGAGAGCTTACGATGCCAAAATTGGCTCTCAATATAAGGCTAATATTCTAAAACACAACTTTTTCGGCTGAAAGATGATGTGTGATAATACTTTGACTATACTTCATGACTTTGACTTCTTTCCTCATCCAATTGACCCATAACACTCTCGAATCTTCACCGTGGGGTTCGATGTAACTTTTTATTAGTTGCACTTTAGTCCCTGAAATTTGAATTTGCTTCATTTTAACCATTTTCTTTTGCAATCTTGTTTATTTATCTTCCAATTGGATCAACTTAAATGCTTGATATCTTCAATCTTCATTTCGTTGCCCTCTCATGTTTTGAATTTAGTCCTCGACTTTTGGATTTCGTCATTTTTCACTATTTTTACATTCTTTTCTCCAAATCTTTATCAAATATCCAGATTTACTTACAAAATGCAATACAACACAAGTTATGTAGTATTTTATCTAAAAATAAAAAATAAATAAAATATCACCATTTAGTGTTTCAATTAAGTGTAGAAACTACACTTATCAAAGTGCAAAGATGTGAGGTGTTAGATGGGTATAGTTGTAGGTCACGGGGTACATGGACAACGAGAATTGGATTATATGATGAATATCCTTTGACTCACTTCTCCTTATTGGTTTTTATGCCATGGATGGGTGGATAGTACATCTTGCAAGCATATGGAGATGGAAGAGAATTTGATGACTGATGTGGATTATAAGCAATTTGGAATCAAGGAAGCTTGATGTGGTACAATTGAGTTAAATATTAAAGGGTTGGAAGTTGGAATAGTCTAGGAACGGTAGACATGTAACCTTAATACTCCTTTGTAAGCTTCTTCTTTTTGTGAAAGAAGTAGAAAAATTCATATTCCCATTTTAATTGTTACTGTTGGAAATGGGTCAAGTTTGACCAATAATTCGAGTGGGACCCGGTATCCGTTTTGTCCGGGTCAATGGTCAAACGCGTTCTATTCCGTGAGTAGATATTCGTGATATAATTTATTTCTCAAAACCATTTGCGAATGAATGAGAAATTAATACTGGAAGTTGGCAACTTGAAAGTAAGAATATTGGAATTTGGAATCAAGTGTGGGAACTTAATCCTATATAGGAAGTTGAAAGACTTTTGAATCAATTTATATACCTCAAGTTTGGATATGGGTTTGGGCCTTTTGGAAGGGGGAAGTCTTAGACAATATCTAGATTAGTCCAAAACACACGCACACCGTCGCCGTCCCGATCGGGGGTCGTGGTTGATTCCTATATTCTTTTTGGAAAAATAAATTAAAATTATTTATTCAATTTAGTTTTATTTATTTTCGAATTTCGAAAATTAATTAATTAAAAATGTGTGTCTTTTCAAACCTATTCGAAACTGTTCGGACTGAAACAGACACAAACTAATAGTTGGTCTATTCAGAAATAACCTTTTAAGGAGTTGCAATTCTTGGTCTGCAGCTTTTGGAAATCTATAAATAGGACCCTAATTTTCAACTTTGATCATTCAAATATCTTCATTCTCATCTCTTGCATTCTGCATAACAAAAAAAATATTTTCCATCCATTGAGTACGAAACTTTTTTGGTTCGCCGTTCTTGCTATTTGGAGTACTTCTACACCGCAAGAGAAAAATTATTGTATCTTGAGAGGCGATTGGCGTCAACTGTAAGCACCGTAGCAGGCCAAAATCGTCTTAAGAAAATATAGTCGAACTCTAGCCTCAATNTTTTTTCATTCATTGAGAGAGTACGAAACTTTTCTGGTTCGCCGTTCTTGCTGTTTGGAGTGCTTCTACACCGCAAGAGAAAGATTGTTGTATCTTGGGAGGCGATTGGCGTCAACTGTAAGCACCGTAGCATGCCAAAATCGTCTTAAGAAAATATAGTCGAACTCTAGCCTCAATCTACTTTTTTCTGCAATTTCGTTAAGCATTTATTCGGTTTGCCATTTCCTTCTCTTAATTTCTGATTTTGTTACATAGCTCGCATGCTAAATAAAATTTCTAACAATTACTCATTGTTCTTATGTTGTTGTTCTAATTTAATTGCTGAGTAGGTTGTCAAGCACTTGATCCATCCATTGCGAGACATGGAGTTTTTTGTAGCTCGGAAATTCTTGCTCTCATTTTCCATCTAGTTTACCACTAAGGTTAAGGCTAAAGACGGGACCTTTGTTTAATAGACACTGTTTAATATTAGGGCTGGGCATGGGTTGGGTTGGATTGGCTTTTAGTCCAACCCAAACCCAACTCAACATGTTCGGTTTGACAATAATTCAAACCGAAACTAACACATTCACAGTTGAAACCTAACCCAATTCAAACCGACCAAACTCGGGTTGGTTTGGGTTGGGTTAGGTTGATTGGTTTGGATTTAAGTCCAATTTAAGTTGGACAATTTTTTTTATGGATCCAATGGCTGGGACCTTTTTCGTTGCATTTGAACAATTTTTTTAAAGTTTGAAACCATTTCAATTTGGACCAATTTCAGTTACATTAAAAAGGGTGGTTTGAAATGCCTTGAGTCTATTGAAGTTGGATCAATGGGCCGTGTGGTTAAGTTACATTCTAATGGAACAATATAAATAAAAAATAATGTAAAATCTATTAAATAGATTATATCATAATCAAATTAAATACATATTAAATCAATATAAATACATGTTGAATACCTCCGTATTATACCTATTGAATAAAATGAATTCAATCTAAATATTAAAAATGTTAAATCATTCAAACTCAATATGAAATCTCCTCTTTCAATCCAAGTGTTTAGTCAAAAATCTCGTCAAAAATCGAGTCGAAAAGCCTAGGCACGAGCAACAATGAGAGGCATAAAAGAAGTGAGGCAAAGAAAATTTTGATCATTAGGTTTTAGGTTTTAATTACTAATTTTTTGTTTAACTTTTTTTTAATTTATTGGGTTGAGTTGGGTTTGATTGAGTTTTAATAGGTAACCCAGAATCCAACCCAACACATAAAATGAAACTTCTTCCTCAGTCTCTTCTCAGGTTCGGACTTCTTGAGATTTTTTTTTTATAAAGTAATATTTGGTATCGATTGAAATCTAAATTCTAATATTAATTAAACTTAGCAATTAATTTTATTGACATGTTTCATGAAATCCATAACTGTTTAACTTTTATCAAAATTTACTAAAAATTTGATTTTAATCTCCACCAAATAGGGGCAAAATCACAATAAATTTGAATTTTGATAACATGCTAATTTTAAAAATTCTCTAACGATCGTATGCAAATCGAATCTACAAATTGCTTATGTTATCTCAAAAATTATTTCGAGAACTACATTATGGGCATATCGAATAGTCCAAATAGATATCGAAAATAATTAAAAATACGTTAAACGTGATTCTTAAAGAAAGACGTCTAACTCGCATTTAAAAAAAAATCAATTATTTCATTAACATTTATTATTTTTTGCGATACAAATTTCTCAATGTGATTTTCATCATTTTATGGAATATAATATCAAAAAGTTTCAAAATTTTACATTCGAAAAAGTCATATCCCATGTAAATTTTCGGATGCAAAATTACATGTGGTATAATTTTTTAGGACGTAAATTTTCGATTGTAAAATTTTTTCCAACTTCTTTGCAAGTTCGATTGTGCCTCCCTAACTTTAAAATTCTGAGTCCGCCCATACACGTGATATCTTACATCGAATTCTTGCATCACAGGCAACCAAAGGATAATTTTCATACTATAAAATTTAATTTAATAATATGGATTATTAAAGAAATATATGGAAATTGAAAATTCGCCTTAGATAATACAAATTCACGTAGCAGATGCGGGGGTGAACCCTGTACATGGCTAGCTCCTGCGATCGCTCGTGCTGGGTCTTTCGGAAGCTTTAAGTCTCGTCGTCGACTCACCGTCCGTCGAGAGAAAGATGAAGAAGAAGAAGTTGTGCGACTGTGCCTGTAACTCTGTAAGTAATTTTTTTTTTTTTGCTCCCTTTAATTGTTTGGGCCTTATTTAAAAAAAATAAGGCCCAATTAATGAGCCCAATCCTGCAATCCATGGGTTGAAATCTGAAAGTCCATTGCCATTAACATTTACCCACAACAATTACAAAACCAAATCCAATTCTATTTGGTTCGGCGAAGGAGAGAGACGGACGAACGAGGGCGAAATTTCACTGATGTGAGTCTTTGACACCGCCAAGACAAGTAAACGGAGTCACGGTCCACGGAGGATAGGTGGTCGGTGGACGGTCACAGTGGTGCAATAGTTGGGCTGTTGGAGAGTGGAGGCTAGTTTGCTGGTGCTTCGAGCCTTCGTCTCGTCTACTGGTCTCAGGTCTGCGTTCTGTACAGGTATTAGTCTATTAGATCAAAAATCTTGCCTTGCTAATTTGCCTATTTCCTATTTGCTACTTGCTAATGCTTGTACTGTTGTCACTGCAGTTCTGGATTTTTGGGTGCCTAGTTGCCTTCTGTATTTCTGATTTTATTCTTTTTTTTTTTTTTTTTTTTTTAGTTTTTCTGAATTTGTGATTTATGAATAATGAAAAATGAGAATTTATGTTATATTATTGTCTAAGACTATGAGTTATGACTTAAAATTTTGAATTGTATTTGTGTACTATAAATTTTTGTTTGGGAATTTAGGGTTTGTGATTTGGGTATTTGTGTATTGTGAATTGTGATTTGTGATTTGTGAACGGTGTATTGTGAATTGCACTTTTAGGAAATTAGGGATTAGTTAAAAAATATTAATGGTGAAGATGCTCATAATTTTGAATTGTGCATTGTGAATTATGATTTGAGAATTTAAGGTTTTAGGAAATGAAGGATAAGTGAAAAAAAAAATCGATTATTACGATCGTTAATTATCATCGGTCACCGGTCAACGGTCTTCGCCATAGCTAAACCAAAAAGCTGAATTCGTCCCTGAGCAGATGTATTCTAACTAATGCATGAACTGACAGATTCGGCACAAACTTAGCGACGAACACAATGGCTTAACCAGATCAGTACATTAAACCTCTCTAGATTTTGCATTTCACAAACGTCTAAAAAATCATATATGTTTAATTAAGAAAGCCAATATTTATAAAAGAAAAATAAATGTATTGGACATATTGTTCTAACAATAATTGATATTCCGATGAGATGATTGAAATACGATCTTAAAAGGTAATATCAAAGGTATGATCATAAATTCGAGTCCCAAGAGCGTCACTTTGAGAGAGGGATTGTTGAGATGCAATAAGATCACTCTTAATTTCATGAATTGTGTCACTAAAAGTGATGGTGACCAAATATTATAAAAAAATCTAGCTTACCATCATTAGACACCAACTGATTTTCAGATAAAATTATTGAAACCCGATCCTAACAATCTTGAAATCATATCTTAACCAATAGTTAGCTATATACGAAAATCTCATAAGGCTGCGGCAAGTATACTTTAATGGATTTGGTTTATTGTAAAGTAAGTCTAAAAATAAAGACTTTGTTTATTGCATTTTTAATTTGAAACACCTAATATGGATGATGATTTGAATGAAAAGAAAAACTGCAAAAAAGAGTTTTGTCCTATTGATTCTCTTTTCCCTTGTAAAGTCCGTGACACGGATGGTGAAGTTTGAGAATCAACATTCCCCACTTAACACAAAGTCCATGTGCCAAGAACCAAAGCAATAATACATATAAAAGACAACTAGGTAGATATGTGACCTATGTTTTAAATCTTGCAATCCTTTTTTTATTATTATTATTATTTTTGCATAGTAGAAAGAATCAGCTTGCTTTAAAGTTTAAAACATAAAATTACACTAAGCTTTAGATGTAATAAACCACCAATATGGCAGGCAAAATGTCGTGTTGTCAATTACTAAATGTATTTGCACAAACAAAACTATCGGATTTTTTTGTTCGTAATGAAAGTTGACAATAGTATAAAGATGTGTGTATTTCATAAAATGTTTGATCTTTGGAGAGTTATATGTTTGATGCTTGTAGTAGAAAGCTTTATGTGTTCGAGAATTCGATTCCGTTGGCAATCAATCGTGAGTTGTGACTATCACAAGATTTGATTTAGATTGACGAAATAGATGATAAATTTCTTGCTAATACGCAATTTTCATGACCTAAACATGAGAATCATTCTAACTTTACACCCTCACTGACTTGTTAGAACTGAAAACCCATGTGTACTTAAAAACATTATACTGTAAATTGGTGGGGGTGGGCCTGGACCCTGCAGTCTTCACTATCCATCATAAAGCCCAAACATTCAGATTTGGTTGAACTGAATTAATAGATTACAGATCAGGCTTGAAGTGTATGATTGATCTAACTACTATGGCCCAGAATTCAGATATATTAAAAAATGATGACATGAAAACTTATGGCATGATCAGTGTAGATTGTACTAAATAACCAACTAAACCACAACATTTTGTGCACCCCTTTTTCACGGAGCATATGAACATTACTACTTAGCCCTGTTTGATAGGCTCGAAAATTTGTGGAAAAAGAATATGTTTTCCAACTTTAGTCAATTAAGGGTGTTTGATAGTACAAATTTTTGTCTGCTTTTATTTTTCCCACATTTTTCTAGGTACAACTCTTTGATGCATATTTACTTGATTTTATTTTCCGACCTATTAGGTGGGAAAGCAATTTCCACCTTCTTTTTTCGAGCAATAACAACAAATTCTATCAACCATTGTAAAAAGAATTTTCATTTTTATTGACAATTTCTATGCAAAACAAAGTCAAACAAATGGTATTCGGTATGGTAATTTTTTCTAATTTTTTTAATTTTTTTCTTTTACTTTTTAGTAATTGGAACAAATTCTAGACGCAATAGTAGAAAAAATTATCACTTTAATGGACAATTTTCTTAAAAAACGAAGACAGAGACGGACACCAAACTTTCAATATTTTTCACCAAACGAAGACGCATTGCACGCCGTAAAAACTCATTTACGGCGTTCTTACACGGCGTACTCTGCACGCCGTAAAAGGTAAACTACTTTTTACGGCATGGCTTTATATGGCGAGCATGTGCATGCCGTAAAGAGGTTTTTACGGCGTGCATTGCACACCGTAAAAAGTATATTCTATTGTAGTGAACAGACACCAAACTTTCAATATTTTTCAGGTGGAAAATTATACCAATCAGAGAGTGATAAATATGAATGCACGCCGTAAAAAGTATATTCTATTGTAGTGGACGGACACCAAACTTTCAATATTTTTCAGGTGGAAAATTATACCAATCAGAGAGTGATAAATATGTTATTGAACCTCAATTATTCCTTGTTGGGTAAACTAATGAAGTCTCACAAAGTTTAAATGGGAAACCCTTATATGATTTTTTTTTTTTTTTTTCTTTCTCTCCCTCTTATAGAACCCTATATTTAGTGTATATTTAGGAATCGATTATTGTTTAAACTGCTCAATTATACCTCACATTTCATAAGATTCACAACAATCATTTAAATTTAATCACTTTTCAAACATACATTTAATTATACCCTTATAGGGGACTAATTATACCAAATGTGTACTACAAATAACTTTAGCTCAAAGCTAATTAGCTGATTATTGACTGCAAGACTTTCAAAATGATAAGTATTAGGGGAAAAAAAAAAAAAAAGATTGCTAGTTAGGACACCTGCCCACCTGCCTTTTGCAGTGAATATTATTGCATTTAGAATCACTTTTTCCAATATCTTTTAACCCATAACCAAGCATCCCACATCTATCTGTCCACTTACAAAATCTATTCTCTGCTTAGATATCATGTCTTCCTTCTTGTCTACATTTGGCACCAATTGAAAAAGTTGTCCACTTTAATCATTCATGTTAAAATATATAGGGAAAAGTTGGGGAGTTGGGGTTGGCACCACAATCTCCAATGTTCTCATTAATGGAATGAGTGAGTCTCAATAGTCTTGGCACATGGACTTTGTGTTAGTGGGGAATTTTGATGCTCACGCTTCATTGCCGTCAATGTCAAGGACTTGGAAAGAAGAATCAATAGGACATATCTCTTTATTACTGTTTCTTTATAGTTTGTTTTTTTCATTCAAGTCATCATCCACATTGGTGGGTTTTCAATTCAAAATGCAATGAACAAAGTTACTATTACTTTATAATAAACCAAATCCATTCATGTAAAGTGTACTCATGGCACTCTCATTGAAATTCTCGTATAAAGGCAACCCCATTGTGTTAGATATGATTTCAAGGTTAATGGGTTTGTGTTTGGATTCTCTTTATCTTGACCTAACTTGCACTTTATCAAAGATAAAAAAGTTAACCATTCCCTGCAAAAAGCCCCCACCCCCACTCTTTTATCTCTAAATTATTCATCTTTTTTTTTTTTCCTGTTTTTACCAGTTTCCCTAGTCATCTGTGTTGCAAATAAAATTGTGGATCAAACCAAAGACGATTCATTAGATTTAGCAATGAAGTGAACGCAATAGTATAAAGATTCATACAGTCGATCTCAAATTTATTGAGAATCATACTTTTTATCAATTGTTATTATTTGATTAAAACCGGACCCACAATTTAACCGAGGTTCTGCACTCTTATGTTGTTCCATAGAATGATTTTTTTTTTTTTTTCCTTTTGTGGGTGGGGTCTTTGCTGAAAAGTAAAATGTTACGAAAGAACATAGAAAGAAACAAAATCAAATCCTTGATGATTGTGGTCTTGTAAATGATGCTCCCGTCTTTCACTAGGGTAGAAAGTTGGGGGGCACGCATCATGACCCTCCATCCCTTTTGATTAAATCCATGTTATACGCTTCCAAATATCTATTTAATTTCCCACCCCACCCCACTCGAAAATGAATAATATTGGCATATGGATTTTTAAATAATAAAAGTGGACAAGTTGTGGCAGAAACACATTTCAATGTCTTTGCCTCCTCTGTATGAAAAGTTCAAAAGAAAATGAAAGGCACGACGCCAAGCATGGAATGGGCCAATATACTTGAGGACGTTTTTATTTGTGCCTTCTCCAATAAATTATGCCATTGGGTCCAGTGTCACCGTCCATTAAACACTAACTGCGTGTTTAAAACGACAATTTTGAATTCAGTTTTGGTAGTAATTCAAGTTAGAGGTTGAACCCCAATCTTGAGGGTCCCCCATCGATCCTGCCCTGGACCATCGTGGAGGAGGTAAATCTCAGGATGTGCCTCCCAGGAGTCAGGGTGGAGAGCTTATGGATAGACTTGGGCTAACCCTATGGTAACTCACGCTTGCAACAAAGCAAATTCCACCTTGCGGGGAATTGAATTCTGCACGCTACCGCGCTGAGCCCTAACCGCTCTCCCCTTTGCCACTGGGAGATTTGCCCTAGGGGCAGTAATTCAAGTTTTTATATACTTAAGGGGATGGCGAAAGGATATGTCATTTTGTTCTTTGGTGGTTCAGAGTCTACAAGTTCGATTGACAGAAATTCCGTTTTTAGATTATAATCCAGACATGTTTAAAATCAATTTTTATTTTTCAAATTAAGTCTTTGTCAAATGAGTCATACATGTGCTTTAGTTGAGAGTCGGCAATTTAATTCAAAGTCCTGCTTTATGCCCCGACTCAATGATACCTCAGTCATTGAGCCAAGGCATAAAGGCTTTTCCTTTAATTAAATTTAGAGTTGGTAGGTCGTGCAAAATGGAGATTCCAATACAACAAAACGAATGGAGTAGACAGCCCCATGATGTGTGCCAGTTTGACAATTATTTTCTCTCGTTGTTAAATTCCCCCTAGACAAACTCATTCAACTATGAACAACCAAATTTAAGAACAAATCGTGCAATTAAATTAATAAGTCCTACATTTTTAATCATACATGGTCACTATCGAATACATATGATGGGCTGTACCATGTGGGTCTCATCGTCACGAGTGTGCAATTACGTCAATATCCACAATTACAATAAATATTGAGAGTCAAACCTAATCTAATACTAAGTTGGATTTGTTTTGATAATAACAATAATTTCTGTCCACCTTCATTATTTATTTATTTGTTTGTTTTATAAATTGGTGTGGGAGAACATAAATAAAATATAATAGATTAGACAGAGCTTGTTGAGAATGATATAATTGAATGGTTCCAAATGAGGGCAGAGTTCAAAATTAATTTTGTTTAATTGTTTTATCAGTTATTTAGTTCTTAATTCCACTCCATTATTTCACTTT
The DNA here is from genome assembly GCA_903798355.1 of Fraxinus baroniana. NCBI lineage: Eukaryota > Viridiplantae > Streptophyta > Magnoliopsida > Lamiales > Oleaceae > Fraxinus > Fraxinus baroniana. The sequence continues at coordinate 1,376 of CAIGRO010114053.1, read as the reverse complement.
TATAACATCTAATGGATGGCAAATGTCCCAAGTTACCATAAGGGGCTGTTCGATTGAGGAAAAATTTTCATAAAAAATGGAAAAGAAATTCCATCTTCAGGCATGTTTACACAAATTTTCTTAGCAATTGATTTTCTTGGTTTTGGCTCACAAGGTAGGTTTTCCATGGTTTTGAGGAAAATCAATTCCCACCAATTTTTTATTTATTTTATTTTATTTTATTTTTTTTGGGGGGCAATGGAAATAAATTCTATCCACAATTGTAAAATAAATTTTTCCTTTAATGGACAATTTCCATGAAAATAAAGTCAAACGAACACCAAAATTTCAACATTTTTCAGGTGAAAAATTATATCAATTAAACACAATTAATTGACAATTTTCAGAAAAACAATTCTAGGCAATTCAATTCCCTATAATTCATTTTTTTTCCACCTAAATTTCTCTTACAATCAAACGGATCCTAACTATAAATAGCACGTAAGTATATGCGACTTTTGAATATTAACATATTTAGTCCATGTTTGGTTTATATAAAAATTAGATTTTTAAAAAAATTTGATAAAACGTTGATAAAATATATAGTTGATAAAAGTTGAGATTCCATAAAATTTATGCTTTAAATAAATTTGGAAAAAAAAAATGTATTTAAGAAATGGTGGCGAAACAGGACCTTAAAAAATCAGAGCATATCTAAGAAGGTTTCTTCGGAGGCACCAGCTAAGTCATGCCTTGGTGTATTAATCGTTCCTTTTACATGATTATAGGGTTAAATTCATGGCCCCTCAACTTTATATTCAACATTTGTTCGGTATGGATTAAAATCATATTTTTAATAGATTTTGATTAAAAGTTGATAAAATGTGTTGTTGAAAAGTTGTGGGACCCATGAAATATATGATTATAATTATTTGTTAACTTTGACTCAAATTAAAATCTGAATTTTAATTCGTACCAAATAGGGATTTAATGTCACCATAGACACCTAATTTGGTTTTATTTCATCACGACCGTCTAATTTCATACAACGTTAGCCACCCAATTTCGTATAATATTTTATCAGCCACCAATTTCATACAACATTTCTTATGACCACTCAACTTCTTTTCATCATTTTCACGAATTTTAAAAATGGTAAAACAATAACTTTGCATTTCATATATAAAATAAATAAAAAATTTAAAAAAAAAACTTATTTAAAAAAAAGTTTTTAAAATAAAATAAAAACTTATTTTAAAAAAACGTTACTTATAAAAATAAAATAAAATAGAAAGTTATTTCCTAAAAATGATCCTTAAAAAATCAAAATTATTTAAAAAAAAAAAAAAGTTTTTAAAATAAAAAAAAAATTTAATTAAAAAAAAAAAAAAACACAC
>CAIGRO010114048.1:0-13982 GCA_903798355.1 Fraxinus baroniana | reverse complement strand
CCTCACTATGCCCACTGTCCATCCGTCCATGTTCACACGTATGTGTGGGGACTTTCAAATGTTACTTCCCTTGCATGTTCAAATAATTATGTGACATTTATTGATGACTCAAGCAGAAAGTTGTGATTATTTTCTGTAAAATAAATATGATGCCTCGATGCTTTCAAGAGATGGGAAACTATGGTTGAGGAATCTATAATCAAAATATCCATATAATTAAAAAAAAAAAAAAGGCCCTAGAGTTTTCTCACGCAATTCTACAACGAATTAAAACTTGAGATAAAACTAAAACCCAAAATTGTACCATGAATTAAAAAGAGAAAATTACCTAAACCCAGGGGTTTAAGATTTAATTATCAAAAATCAGGTAATTAAGAATTTTTTAAAAAAAATCAGATGTTAAATCCCGACACCCCAATTCATTTCTCTCTCGATCTCCCCCTCTTCTCTCCCTCTCTTCTCCCCATTATCACCGCCTACAACCCAAACCCCCTCACCCCAACCACCGGTGAAGATGTCGGAGAAAAATGAGCGAGAGGCAGCTTCTCAAGCCATTCTTGGGCGATGTGGACCTCGCATTCGGCCGACCACGTGTCGATCTCTTCAAACCTGTGGGAAGATCGCAACCCTGTATTGAACCCAACTCCATTTCTCCTACGAGTATTAATAATCTAAGTTCAAACGGTCCACCGAAAATGGAAGTTATAGATGTGTACCTGTTCATCTCTCTCTCTCTCATTCTCTCGCAGCCTTCCCTGGTATTGGCGTTGGGCTGGAGGTATACGTGTTTGTTTAGTTTCTGGTTTTTTTTAACTTTTTAATTGATCATTAATAGCTGGTGTAGAAGTAAGTGGTGGGAATATTGAAGTATTTCCATGGGTGAAATCTTTACCAGTAGCTCCAGAGTACCACCCAACCCTAGCTGAGTCCCAAGATCTTATTTCTTACATTTTCAAGATTGAAAAGGAAGCCTCCAAATAAGCGATTTCCAAAATAATCCCTCCTGTGCCGGCACTGTCTAAGAAGTTCACACAATTTTGAGGATTTTAAGAAGGAATTTAAATTTTGTGGGTTTTTAAGTTGGGAGTATTTATGTATGTATGTATAGCATAGTTTTTTTTTTTTTTTTTTTTTTTTATCTTTTTTATTGGGTTTGTTATAAACCAAGAAGACTAGTTTTTGTTCTTTCTCTTCAAAAAAAGGGTATAATTTGTCCTTGTGGGTGTGTGGGGGGGGGGGGGTTGAAAAAGAAGAATTTACTGATTCTGAATGGTAATAGCTTACTAATTTTCCTCTGAATCGATGCAGAAGCTGTTGTTCTAATTGCTGCATTTTTTTCCTTGTGAAAAGAATGGAGAAATTGTACCAAAAATCTAGTTCTAATTGGAGTACAAAGACAATAGATCATGAGCTAATATAGGACATGGGAAGACAACTGCATCTGGAAGCTAAGTAGAGTTGAAAGTAATTGGAGATGAGGACAATTCATAAGGAGGCAAATTGTTTTAAAATTTGATGTTGCTAGAATAGTTGTGGAAAAAAGTGACTGGGAAATAACATTTTAGTGATCATCAATCTTTATGACATTGATAGTAGAAAAGTATATTCGCGGGGGTAGATTTGTAGCTTTAAGGCAAGCATAACTTTAATTAAGATTGAACATATTTTCCAAGCCGTCAAGATCAATAGAAGAAAATTGAGTCAATGCAAACCTGTGTTTTCCCAAAAAAAAAAAAAAAAAAACCCGCCTTAGACGGCTTACCCGAGCCAATACATAATAATACTGATTTAAATGTTTTTTAAAAAAAACTAAAAAACGGCTTAGATAACTTAGCCGAGCCATAAAGCCAATTTGGCTCGGCTCGACTTATGAACAATATCCACCAAGTGACTCTTTTATTTATGTAATGAAATGAATAAAAAATTTATTTTATTATGTATATTATGTGAAAATACTGAATAATTTGAAATATAATATTTTGATTACAATAACACTTTTTTGTATACAATATTTTTTCTCAACATCCCATAACTTTTATTCTTTTTATTTGCAGGGTTCATCTAGTAGTTCCTACAGGGTGAAGATGATGGGATCGATCCATGGATTTTCCTTCTGCAATGCGATTTGAACTATTTAAAATTAAAATATCTTCATTTTCAATTTCATTGGAGTCCAATAGAGTTCGCATATTCTACAAATATGTAAACCATATAAAAATATTCACGTCTATACACATTGTTGGAACACATATTTTTAAGTAAAGACACAAAAAACACCAAAGTAGAGAATATAGATCTAACCCTGAACGAATAATCAAATTGCGTATCAAAAAATAAAATTCATTGAAAAAAATCATTTGGTGGATGCAAACACTATTTCTTACCTAACCAAAAGAAGCAATCGTGTAAAAGAGTTTTGATATGATATGAACATAAATATAAAATTTGAAGAACGGTAATAGTTTTGAGGCGTGGTAATTCAAAAATTCAAATACATAAAGAAAAATTATTTTTTTTCGGCAAGTAGATAAGAAGAAAAAATATAAACTTAAATTGTATGTAATTTGCTCGATGAGAATTCGGAATCTTGATTTTTTAGATTTTACATAAAAGATTGAAAATGAATACGAAATGAAATTACAAAATAAAAAATCAAACCTTGAGGATGAAGAACTAAAACTATATTATATTTAATAAATAACTGGATTACCACATGCTAATATAATATCAAATACTCTATTAATATTTTTTTAGGAACACGTAATATTAATTTTTATTAATACTTTAAAAATTAGTTTTAGTGGGAAATGTGTAATTGAAGTGTGAAACTTGTATTTAGTGGGTGGATTCAAATATGGAAATGGTAAGTAACTCCTAATTATTAGGTGTAATTAGTAAGGTTTTTAAGGTTGATGGCTATTTTTTTTTTTTTTCCGTCTTTGACTCTTCCCTTCCTAGCAGTTGATCACCTCTAAGCAATTTTTTTGTTGAACATGAAATTTATAATATATGAATGCAAATGAAGAAAATATTATATAAGGACAAAATGGTAAATTGAATTTGCATATTTTATATATATTGTATTTAATATAATTATATAAGCAAATTAAGTGAAGCTCACATATATGAATAATATAATATTATATACATACATAAGAAATAATATTATAATATATTAAATGTTGCATTAATGGTAGATTAATTACGATTTAACTTCATGTAGTCCCCTTTTAAATATATAGTTCATTTTCCATATTGGAATACTCAGAATTTGATTAAATTCGATTTAATCATTTAAAATTGAAGCTCGTCTACATATATATTATACTAAAACTATAATATATATTATATTATATTATATTGTAATTAATCTAACAGACAAAATGAAGTGGGATTATATTAAATTTTTGGAGTTGTAATATAATTAGTAATTAGTAATGATTATGGTATATTTATAATTAAAGGTGTGGTTGTCAAAAGCAAAATATATATTGTCAAAAACGAAAACTAAAAGTTTTCCATACCAAAATTTCAATTATTGATATTGTTATTTTAATACTACATACATGATGTTAACATTTGAAGCATAGTTATTAAACTCGACCCGGTGATTGACCCAAAAAAATCATCGGGTCAACGGTCAACAGTTCAACCGGTGGGTCATTGTTAGATTTTAATTTTAATTAAAGTATATTTTGAAAATAAAAAGGAAACTGTTTATTAAAATCTAATATATATATTTTGTTCACATTATATAACCAACGACCATCAGTTGCTATAAAGGTTGTGGAGGTGAAATATCCCATTGCAGCCCAAGGTTCAAGTCACAACTCCAACAAATTTAACAAAAAATTTTACTTCAATTTGGTAACCATTCGGTTCAAACATTGAACCGGATCTAGTTCCACTAAAAATTGTTCGGTTCGGACGGTTGGTTAGTGGTTTAATCGGTTTATGACCAGTTCACTTGTTTACTTGAACAATTGATTCAATTGGACCGGACCAAGGTCCAGTTCGACGGTTGTCGGTCCAAACCGGCCGGTTGGGTCCAGTTTTAATAACTATGATTTGAAGCATTTCTATTTTTTATAATGGTCATAAATCTCAAAATCTATTACAAATCAATGTAAATAATGTACCAATAATTAATCAGTTTATGTTTTAAAATTTCAACAGTGATTATTCAAATAATTAATTACTTTTTATTTAATTGTGAGGAACAAAAAAATTATTTTTAACTATTTCGGTTTTTTTTTGTGTGTGATCCTTCAGTCTCTTTGAAAATTGTTGATCTTGGTTCTTCCTAATGGTTATATGATTTTCATTTTCTCATTGTAAGAATTTTCAATTTTTTTTCTTATTTCAATGATGGTAAATCAAGAAAGCGTGTTCAATAATGAATAAAAAACATTATTACAATTTTTTTTTGAAAGAATAAAATAAAATATATTTATATAGAAATAATCATATTATTTAACAATATATTATAAACTATCGAGAATTATACATAAATATGGCCTTGTTTGAGTTCAGTTATTTGGCAAAGAGTGCATTTTTGAATAGTGATTGATGGAGAATATGTTGTTAAAAAATAAAGAAAATTTTTGAATTTGTGTATAATATATTTTTTTTATTTGAAGAATGTATTGTTGAAAAAAAGAGGGAAAAATATATTTTAAAAATAATGGAGATCAAACAAGAGCAATATTTCATTTGAAGATCAATTGGCTGAAAGATGAGAACCATGTTTAATATTATAAGTTGCAAAATACTAAAACTTACCTGATGCATGAAAAATTAAAAAGATTAAGTCCCTGTTTGTTCTGCATTTTTTTCCAAAAATATATAAGAAATGCGACCATTGCAACTCTTTTTAGCCGTCATTTTTTACTGAAATGTGTGATAGTGGGGCCCACGTGTTTGACAAATACGATAAAAAATATTCTACTAATTGGAAGACAGTGCAGAACAAACAAGGGCTAAATAAGGACATAGTTGACAAAAAATAAAAAAAATTTAAGGACAAATTGTAAATCAAATAAGGATATATTAGACCTATAGCTAGGAATGTAAATGTAAATTAGGTATTCAAATGTGTATCCTCAATTCTTCCTTTTTATATATTGTAGATTATGTTGAATATTTATGAAACTTAAACTTTATAAAACTTCATGGATTTCAAGATTTCCATGTCAAAATCACCAAGAGAATTAATTAATACGAAACATTAATTTGAATCTTGAATATTAAATTTTGAAACTTGAACTTACAATCTCTTTAATATTGAGTTCTTACTCTTTAATCTTGATTGTCTTAATTCCTTCTTCTTGATTCTTGAATGTGGATTTTGAGTCTTCCTCTTCAATATGTTCTGTCTTGTATTGATAGGATGACACAAAGAATGAGAATTATATATGAATCATGAATCATAATACTATTTTTATTTCCATATGTATTTCGGCCCATCATGAAAATACAGCCTTAATGGATTCGGTCTCTACACATATTATGCCCACACTTTTTTAAGATACTCAAAGCCTAAAAATGTAATTCTTTATTAGATTACTTTAAATGGACTTAACTTTTAGATAACATTTATACACATTAATTATATATGTAGACCTACATGACAAATTAATATTTTCTCAACAATCTCCCACTTCGACCACATCACATATGTTACCTATAAAAGTGTATAATCTTATAAGTTCAAAACTTTTACTATCATAACCGAAAATATTTTCAAACAATCTTATCCATTGATTATGTAAATATACAATCCAAGCGGTCTTTATTACAAATATCATAACTGAACCCATCAAAGATCACGTATATCAACACAATCAAATGAAATAGATCAAGTATGGATGTGTAGCATGTAAATTACGTGCAACGTGATCCAAACATGTCTATTTGCAACTTATCTTACCTAATTATTTAATGAGATCAAACTATAAACTTTAATTAGAGTGAAATAACTTAATACTTTATTTCTGAAATAAATTTGAATTTGTACAAACAAAAATATATGTCTAAAGAGACAACTTCCAGAATTATAAACTCTACTAAACTAGCAAATCATCAAAACATACAATAACTATGTGAGCGGTATGCTTATGAAATACCTTGGGTGATAGACTTTTAGTAAATGGATATGCTATGATGGAGTTTGTCCCAATATGTTCTATAGTAACCTAACCATTCTGAACTATTTATTTAACAATTATGAATTTAATGTCTATAAATTTAGGCTTTGTTGTACTCTTATTGTTTTTTGAATACATCACTACTGATTTATTGTCACAAAATAACTTTAGTGGTCTTTCAATTTCATCCAAAATATACAGCCCAATGACAAAATTTCGCAACTATATTCCTTGATTGGATGCCTCATAACATGCTACAAACTTCCATGCCATGGTTGAAAAAGATATTAGTGTCTGCTTATCACTCTTCCAGAATATAGCTCCTCTATTCAAGAGGATGACATGGCCTGATGTGGATCTACTGTCAGGGCATCCGGCAAAACCCGAATTAGAATAACCAATGATCTTCAATTGGTCTGATTTCTTGTATGTGAGCATGTAATCTTTTGTTCTTTATAGATACAGCATAACCACCTTAGTTGCTAACCAATGATCCATTCACAGTTTCTTAAATATTTACCTAGCATTCAAACAATAAATGCTATAACCAGACTTGTGCATAACTAGCATAATGAATTCTCTGCATCTCCTTCACTTCAAGGTCGTTCTTATGGTATTGATTGAGAATAAACTTGTCTCCCTTAGCAACATGGGTATGTCTCCCTTAGCAACATGGATATCACCTAGTTTGCAATCATGCATCCCAAATCCCTTAAATACCGTATTGGTATAGCTCTTTTGTGATAATTCAAGAATACTTAGAGCAGTCCTCGATATATCTGAAACCCTAATACAAAAGAGGTAACATCAAGATCTCTCATGTCAAAATTCTTTGATAGAAATTTCTTGATTTCATGCAATAAATGTCATTGCAAGCAAGTAGTATGCCATTGACATATAATACCAAGAGAATATACTTACTCCCAATGAACATGTAGTATATACAATCATCAATTATATTCATGTCAAAACCAAACTAGACGATTATTGATGAAATTTATAATATTGAATGGAAACCTACTTAAGCCTATAGATGATTTTTTTTTTTTAATTTGTCAACAATTTTTTGGGGTCTCTAGACACAAAGTTTTTTGGTTGCATCATATATATCTTCTTGTCAATGTCACCACTTAGAAACATCGCATTTACATCCATATGATGTAGTTCAAGATCACAAGTGCTATAATAATCTTGAAAGTGTCTTTTGTTGAAACCTGAGAGAAAGTCTCTTTGTAATAGATGCATTTCCTTTAAGTAAAGGTTTTTACAACAAAGCGAGACATATTTCTTTCCACATTATCCTTCGAATTCCTCTTGATTTTAAATATTCATTTGCAACCAATGAGTTTAGTACATTTAGACGGTAGGATAAGTTCTCAAATATCATTGTCTTTCATTGACTGTATTTCTTCATTCATGGCATCAATCCATTGTTGAGAATTATTTTGTTGCATTGCTTGATAAAAGTCGGTAGGATATTATTCCATCAATCAAACGATATCCTCATGTTATTGGAGAAATACTATATAGTCATCTGGAATTACATTTCTCTTTTCTCTAGTGGATCTCTTTAATGGTATTTGTTCTTGAATTTTTTTCTTTTGGAACAATCTCTTGATTGTTTATAGGGGTTCTGTAATATTGTTTTAATTCGAAATTACTTCTTGAGTAAGACCCATAGCAAGAATTTATCTCTGATCATGATCATTGTCAATGCAACAGAAGGATATTTATATATTCCTTCTCAAAGACACTTTCTAACCTTATCTCCTTCCGAACTCCATATCCTCAAATAACTGGGCATTTCCTGTTTCAAAAATTGACCATGTAGTGAGATCACAGAATTTGTAACCTCTTGACCTCTTAGAGTATACGATAAAATAACAACTAATATTTTTGGAATTCAATTTCTTTTCATTAGCATTAAAAGGCCTTGCCTCAACTGGATAACCCTAAATGTTAAATACTTCAAATATATTTATTGTCTGTCCAAAACTTATAAGGGATTTTGACAGTTACTTTATTTGGTACTCTATTGAGAATATAAACTACATCCTTTATTGTTTTTGCCTTTAAAGATTCTGGTAAGGTGGAATGATTAATCATACTCATTACCATATTCTTAAGTGTTATATTTTGTCTTTCAATAACATCATTCATGCTAGAAGAACTTAACATGGTGTACTTGGGATGATTTTACATTCATCTAGGAATTTAGCAAAAGACCTTGTACTTTATTCTCCTGATCCGTCATATTTGCCATAGTATTTACCAACATGATAAAATCTGACGTGTTTTATTATTTTGTTGAGTTGATTTTCAATTTCAGCCTTATCAACCTTGAAGATGACCAGTAATTAAAATTTCTCACGAATGAGATATATGTAGCCATAACGAGAATAAACATTTATGAACCTAATAAATGATTGTTGACCATTCCAAGAAGACAAATGGAAAGGCCTACAGATATTCGTATAAATTAGTTTTAAGATATTCGAAGTTCTATTGTCACATAATCTCTTTATATTTGTTTGTTTCCCCTTAATGTAATTACAACAAACATTTAAGTCTGAGAAATCACAGGGATTAAGAATCCCTCCCGGCAAAAGCTTTTCAATTCTCTTTTGAGAAATGTGGCATAATCTCTTATGTCATAATGAGGGGAGATTTTCATTGGTTAATTTACGTTTAATACCGCGTGAATTTACATGCAAGATTTCATTATAAGATGCAATCGAATTAAGTAATATAGATTATCATAACCAGATAAAAAATCGGCACCCTCAAAATTTGAATTAAGCTAAAGACTAAGTTTATTATTTTCAAAAGAACAAGAATAACAGAATTTGTCCGTTACAGAAATAGAAATCAAATTTCGTCTAAAAGACGGTACGATAAAAGTCTCTTTCAAATTCAAATTAAAACTAGTCTCTAATAATAATCTAAAAGTTCCTATAGCCTAAACTTCAACTGATTTACTATCGCCCACTTAGATGAATCTTTCAGCATCATTTTGGATTTCGACTGTTAAGACAACCCTGCATAGATGAACTTATATGAGTAGTGGCACCAAAATCAATCCACCAAATATGCTTAGGTACTGAAACTAAATTAATCTCAAAACAAATTAAAGTGAGAAACGTACAATCCCTCTTCAAGTGTCTCGGGAATCCACAAAAATAACAACATGACAATTCGTCATTTTCAGGCTTTTGTTGTTTCTTTTGAGCTGGATTGGATCCAACTTCATTATTATTATTTTTCTTTAAATTGTCATTAGAGGTACTAATCAAGTGCGCACATTCAAAATTATCTTGCTTTGACCTTTCTTCTTCTTGCACACAATATGAAATAATATGATTAAGAGTCCACTTCTTTTTTTTACAGTTATAATTGACCTTAAATTGAGCAGGANTTCAAAATTATCTTGCTTTGACCTTTCTTCTTCTTGCACACAATATGAAATAATATGATTAAGAGTCCACTTCTTTTTTTTACAGTTATAATTGACCTTAAATTGAGCAGGACTAGTGTTTTTACAAGAAATCTCTATCCAACCTTCCAAAAAAAAAAAGATTCTACACAATTTGAATGATTGTATTATGTAGGAAGAAAAATCAAAACCAAATGCACGAGCAAATCATCAGATAGCTCAAGCTTTAGTGCCTTTAATTTGAAGTAATATGAGATAGCTCCATGATGAACTCCACAATATTTCATTTACCTTTATACTTTAGTGAAACTAAGTTTTCCGAAGAGAACTAGTTTCGGCTTTATCGCTTTTTGCAAAACGTTTTTCAATTTCATCAAAAAATTCCTTGACGGTAGTTGCCTTATTGGACACAGCACCCCTGAATGATTTTGGAATGCCACGCTTCATGATCATAAGACTTATACTATTTGAATGATCCCACTTATCAAAGTCCTGTTTTTCATAAGTTGAACTTTTATCCGTAAGTGTAGCATGTTGTTCAGTCCTCACTCACTGTCTAAGTCTATATAGCTAAGAACGATCTGAACATTCTCTTTCCGATCCTTAAAGTTGGTTCCATTAAGTACAGAATTTGAGTTGATGTTGACAGATATTGTGGAAACAAAAAAAAAAATTAACTAAATAGAGAACAAAACCAAATAAATGTGTTCACATTAGAATTCGTACTAAAAAATAATTAATTCAAATAATGGTAAACTCCATCTCAAGAGATCGAGCACAATATTGATATTTATTTTTTGGATAGAAATACCAACTTGTAAGTGGTACTCTTGATATTGTAAACAAATATTGACAATAAATTATGTCAAACAATAAACATATATTTAGATCGATTTATTGTTTTTAAGAAAAAAAAACTTTATAATTGTCACATATTTATTGTTACACGTGTCATGTAATTCAGCCAAGTATTTACCTTCATTTGAACCGATTAATATCTGCATAAATTAATACACACAACCTTCCCAATATTCCATATAAAATAATCTAAATAAGAGATGCCACTCTGGCAACATATTGCTTCAACTAATTTATTTTGTAAAATTAGTAATCCGAGAGAAATTTTAATCTCAAGATTTGAATCTTAATTGTTAGTTCCTTACCTTATAAATTTATTGTTTCCTTTCTTTTGTTTAAAAAAATGGATAAAAACTGGGCGCCACACGTTAGGCGCTGCCGACTGCTTGAACGACAGTCATTGAGCGCCGTAGTACTCAGACGTGGCGCTATAGCATCGTGGTTTCCCTTTTGACCCAAAATTTTCTCGAAAAATTCCAATAAATCCAAAATTTGAAGTTTAGGGCTAAAAAATCCACACCCCAAATTGGAAAATTCAAACTATGAATTTCAACCCTATAAAATTCTTTATTTAATCTCAATGGTTTAACATGAATTGGCTCTAGTACCACTTGTTGAATATTTAAGAAACTTAAACTCTATAAAACTTCATGAATTGCCAAGATCTCCAAATCAAATCACAAAGAGAATTAATTAATGCAAAACATGCATTGATTCATTGATTTGAATCTTGAAACTTGAACTTAGAATCTCTTTAATCTTGAGTTCTTGTTCTTTAATCTTAATTACCTCAATTCCTTCTTTTTTATTCTTAATTATTGATTTTGATTGTGGGTTTTGGATTTTGCTCTTTAATATGTTTTCTTTTGTATTTTTGTATTGATGAGATGGTACGAATAATGAGAGTTGTATATGAATTGAGGACCATAACAATATTTATATTTCCATGTGTATTTTAGCCATCATGAAAATACAATCCTAATGGATCTAGTGTACACATATTTAGGCTCATACTCTATTTAGATACTCAAAACTCAATAACTTAATTCTTTATTAGATCATTTTAAATATGTCTAACATTAAGATATCATTTATACATAATTAATTACATATGAAGGCCCACATAACAAATTAATATTTTCCCAACAGATTATGCCTTTGTTTGATTCTCAATAATTCAAAACTTATTTTTTCTCAAACTTATTTTCAACTACACCTTGTCACAACAATATATTTTGTACATAAATCTAAGTTTTTTCTTACTTTTAAATCGCACAGTCTCGAAAAATTCACAATCATTTTCTCTCAATAATAGGCATCAAACATGGGCTGGGCTGTAGACTTAGATGTTGTTAATACAATATGGACACTATAATAACTAATTAAGAGTGTGTTTGATGCACATTTTTTAGGTGAGAATGCATTTTTTTTGTGATGTGATGGTAAATGTGTGGTTGAAAAAAAATGAAAAGTTACTGATGTGATGGAAAATATTATTTTATTTGAAAATGTGCGATTGAAAATGAGTAGAAAAATGATAATGAGGATGAGGCTCAAACAGGGGCTAAGTATTGAAAATATAATTTAAAAATATTTCTCAGAGTTGACCTAAACTCAAATAAAAGAATTTGAAACATAAGATAAATACTATTTCTCAAACAGTTATGAATCTTTTGATGCGTTATGTTTGTTGTTTTCAGCTTTCAATTCTGCAAAATCTTTAAAATTATTTGGCTCGAAATTTCTAAAAATGCATTTTCAAAAGGTTAAACTGGTAACAAAAAACTCAAAATGTATTTTTGAAATTCTAAGTATTTTCAGTGAAATTTGTGAAAACATTCAAAACATGGAAAACAAGTATTTAACTAAAAATTTATTTCGGGGTGTTTGAGCCCTATTATTTTTAAGGAATGTATTTTGAAATAGTAGATTAATGGAGAATGAGAATAGAATTTTAAAAATTCTAAATTCTAAAAAGCAAAAAATAAAAAAATATATATAAAAACATCTAAAAAAATTAATAAATTAATAAATTATAACAAATATTTTTTTTAAAAAAAATAGAATGTAAAATTCTAAAAAAATTGTAAAAAAGTAAAAAAATAAATAAAATTGTTTAAGCCATTGTTTGATTCCCGTTATTTCCAAAATATATTTTTCTCTCTTTTTTTCAATCACACATTTTTATATCACACAAAAATCCAAAAAAAAAAATTACTTATTTTTTAACTACACATCATTTGTTAACCTACTATTTCAAAATGCATTTTTACAATAAAATGGGTTCAAACAGGCTCTTAATGATTATTTACATATAAAGATATATATTTAACTAAATACAAATTAAAATATTCTCAGTCTCCGTTGTTAATTTTTATTTTTAATTTCGATATTTTTTCAATTCAATTTATTATTATTTTTTTATTTTTCTTTTGTATGGAGAAAAAATATTATAAAATTCAAAATTTTAAAATGTGTATATTATTTGATAATATATTAACATAAAATTGTTCTATAATATTGAGCCCATGTTTGGGCTCCATTTTAATTTAATGCATTTTTTCATTCATTTTCAACTACACATTTTTCAATAAAATAATATACCCGTAAATTCACAAAAAAAAAAAATTTAATCATACATCCTTCAAAAAATTACTTTTTCGAAATACATTCATTTAATTAGAGCCGAAACAAAGACTATATAATCAAATTTCATGGAATAAACGTGATAATTTTTTTTTTTTTTTTTAATTTCAAACCAAATGAGTTTTAAAATTTTCTATTTTGGATTTTTTTTTTTTTTTTCAAAATGATAACATACGCCATTTTAGCAATCTTAAAATAGACATTCAAAAAAGAAATTGAAAATTAATTCAAAACTAAAACGCAAACCAAATGAGTCCTTATAGCTTTGTTGGACTTAATATGAGAGTCTTCATGATTGTAGTTTAGATTTTTGGGTGCGAGATTTCTATGATTGTAATTTTTTTTTCACGTAATAGAATTTCTATCCTTCGTGGCTTGTGATTTTTTTTTCCAAGTTTTAGAATTTTTTATACAAGTTCTTGTGTTCTCATTTGTGTTATTCTTTTCGAATTTTTATGTTTCAGTTATTCTTGATCTTTTTTGAAAGAGGATCTTTGGGGAGAATTTGAGTGAAATGGGCCCAAATTCCCAACTAGTGATATCAAGAAACAAAGTCCTTTTGGTGCATTGGAGATTGGTGTAATATGATACTTGTAGAGGTGTCAAGACGGACGGGTCGATCAGACCTGTAAAAATCGGTTCGGATTAACTCGGGATCGCGGACCGACCCGTGACCCGAGCGGGTGGTTCACGAGTCAGGAAGTGTGACCCGTGAGTTTCGTGGGTTGCACCTTCACGGGCCGCGATTAACAGTGACCCGTGAAAAAAATAAAAATTAAATATTATAGTTAAGTAGGTGTCAGCCAAATTGAGATGTACTTAAACTATAAATTATAATAAAAGTAGGTACCAACCGAGTTTGGATGTAATTATGCTATAAATATCTGATAATAGAATTT